>VZTT01046589.1:20749-33876 GCA_013400855.1 Buphagus erythrorhynchus | reverse complement strand
TTTTTGTTTTTGTTTTTTTTTTGTTTTTGGGGGTTTTTTTTTTGTTTTTTTTGTTTTTTTTTTTTTGGGGGGGGTTTTTTTTGTTTTGTTTTGTTTTTTTTGTTGTTGTTGTTTTTGGTTGGTTGGTTGGTTGGTTGGTTTTTTTTGTTTTTTTTTTAAATATGTGCTTAAAGCAGCCTGGAGAGCCACAGAACATAATTTTCCAAATATGACATACTCTCACTTCTAAATAACATCAACATGTTGTAATTGTTTGGTAGGCTGCCATTAAACAGCTGTTTTGTTATTAATATTTTATTGTCCTACGTTTTCCAAGATATTTTGACACTTGCTATTATTTCAAATGCAGCTTTTCTTGGAGTTTTTAATGGTTTGTGTATATCTCTAGACAGTTTCAAGATCTTGCAGCTGTCATAACATGTTAAGTAGGCGAATCAGCTAACACAGTAGTTTCAAGAAAGATAATTTTCTTTGCATAACTTCAATCTGCATTATTTTGCCTGACTTATTAACAGGAGCTGACTCATTGACAAACAAGGCATATAGCTTATGGCATCAAGAATGGTTCAGAGTGGATGTCTTCAAAAATTTAAGCGCTGATCAAAATTCTGAATTTTCTCTTGCTGACAGACAGTTCAGAATGTGCAGAGGCTGCTTGTGGTTAAGATTTCATTGGAAAGCTTTCTACTAATGTATTACAGTTTTGATATATATAAAATGTTTATCTTTACAACTGTCAGGCCTTTACGCATGCAGCCTCACTCAGTACTTGAAATCTCAATTTCTAAAGGCCATATATAGGACTGTAGTTGCTTCAACTTTTAATTTTCTTTTTTTTCTTCATTTACTCCTTCCATTCCTGGAGTAAGCAGGACAGTGCAGGTCAGAGTAATGGTGAAAATAGACAGTTGTGACTCTTTTTTCTTAGAACCAGATCCTGTGCATCTGGTCAAAACCATAGGCTGCCGTTATGTTGCATTGTGATTAACCTGTGCCCTTCTCCTCTTGCCACCCTTCCCAGGCTGAGAGAGGATTCCCAGCCTGGCAGAGCTGCAGGCTGAGCCTCTTCCAAAGACTGCTGATTGCTCTGACTGTGTGTGGTGATTGGGTTTCTGATATGGACTGCTATCACAAAGCAAAACACCAAATTCTGTTTGTTTAGGAGCTTGTGTTAGACAAAACAGCTGTCCTAGAAGTGAAAGGATTAATGTTTTATCTACTGAAGCAGGCCTCAGTCTTACCTTTTTTCTAAAATGAATCACAAAGCCAATAAGGACTGAATAGTGTTTTCACTTCTTGTGCTTTACAGCAAAACAAAAGTTAGCAAGAACTATTGCTGTTCTTTTCTGTCTGGTTGTTTGTCAGGTGCTGTGACAGTGACTTCAGAAGAGTCACTGACTCTTCTCTCCACTCCAGCAGATGGTGGTTGTTTTGAAGCTGTGTATGAAGCTTTAGGAGCAACTATCCTAAATCTGTGTTTGAGAGATTTCATGAAAAGCAAAGAAAAAGCTGCCTGCATCCTTTGAATGCAATTAAGAAGGTAGAAGTTGATGCTAAGTATTGGTCCTTTTTCAAGTAAAAGTCTGTATTAATTTCAAAGAAAATGTGCAGAAGTAAAGTCTTGAAGATTGAATTTTTAACAAATAAAGATTTTGATATTTAAATCTTTCTAACTGTCATTTTGCTCAGTAGAAAGGAAGCAGCTCTTCTCACTAAAAAAGATTTATTAGGAGGACTGAAGTTGAAAAATACAAATGAATACATTTGACTTTTAAAATATTTGAAAAACTAACATGACTTAAACTACCTACATGATGACACTTTGACTGAAGAGAGGTTACCTGTTTTATGTATATGCATTACAAGAATACTCATAGAGCCCAATTTTTCCCTGCTGTCTAGGTGAAGTGTACTTCCCCTGTGATGCAAAAATCAGCCTTTTGGATGTTGAACAATTGAAGGGTTTTTTGTTATGAAAGTTCTGTGCAAGCCTTGGAGCAGAAAGCATTCTTCAGCAGAAGAGTGATTCTGGCACTGCCCCTCTCAGTAACCCCAGAGTTAGGAGGGTCCCTGCAGCCATCAGTCACTGCACCAGGTGTGGCTGTGCACAGCTCGGTCCAGCCTCCTCTGCCATCCCCCGTCTGACCCCAGGGAAGCTCAGGGACTCACCTGTGTGCTGGGGATGGGAAATGCGAATTACAAAACTGGGAAAACTCCGATGTGAACATCCAGAGCCACACCTGAGGTTCTGAGTGCCTGCAGAAGCAGCTCAGGTCCCAGGCTCTGAGTGGCAGCAGTAGGTGGCTGCAGCTGCAGCAGGGGTGGCCTTGTGCTGACCTGGGCAGTGACCACCAGCCTGGTTTGATGTGTTGGCTCACTGGGACTTTTCACACAGGATATGTTCTGTAGTGTGACTGCTACCATGCAGTTTGTCTGCTTTTTAAAAAGTGTTTGGCTTTTATTTTTTGCCCCTGCATTTTTATTATAGTTAGTCTTATAGGTGAGCAGGATGTTTGTTATCTTTTTGATTCTTGAGCATTTTATGAGTTAAATCATTATTAAATAGTGTAGGCAAGAAGAGAGAAAAGGAGAAGTACAGCTTACTTAAAAGTAACTTGTCAGGCTCATTTAGAAACCTTTACCAGGTTTTTAATAATCCACTTACAGGCATAGGATGTTGGCTCAGTGGAGTAACTGTGCAGTCTGTTAGCCCCTCTGTTCTAAGGCATTCACCCCAATAGTGATGTTGAGGTCAGTGCTTCATTCTGGTGTTGAGAGATAAGCGTCTGAATTTTGATTTATTTCTCTTTTGTTCTCATAAGTGGGGGAAAAAAACCCTCAAGTCTCCGATGGCTGTCAGCAGACCAGTTCAAGTTATGTAGATTTCTGCCTGAATACAGGGACAGAGAGGACTCATCTGGATTTGATTCTGTGAAATTTATAAATCAACTGCCTCATTAAAACAATTTCTGAAAATTGGGAGGGGGGGAAAAAGTGACAGCAGCAGTGTGCTCTTTTCTTTTCCTGGTATTACATGTGCAGAGCAGATGAGTATCTCACAGATATATATGCAGCAGTGTATAGAACAAGGAGCAGTAGACTTTAAGTACTGCTATGTAATTTTGATGTCCCATTCATTCCACCTACTTGCCATGCCCCACACCTAGAAATGCATAGTCTCTACACAGAGATTAAAGCAGAATCAATACAAAGCAAATAGAATGGCCATTTTCATCTTTTATCCCAACTCTTTTCCGTTCTGCACTAATTTCAATGAATCACTTCTGAAATTATGTTCTTGAAAGCAAGAGAATTTTTTCCTCTCATATTATTTTCTGAAGTCCATTGTTCTGGGGTGGTAGAAGATTCAAAATGCTATAAAGGAAAATACTGCACCACAAGTTGTACGTAGGTGTAATAACCTTAATTGCTGGGGTTTTTTTGTTTTGTTTTTTTTTTTATGCATTTTAGCTAGATATATGGGGACCTGGAGCATAAGGATTACTTGATACTCTATCATCAGTGACTTTGGACAAACTTTGAACAAATATATCTATTCTTGCTCTCCGTATAGACTATTTTGTGATATGCATTATTTTTGACTGGAGATTTGAGTTTTAAAAGTCCTTTGAGGTGGGAAGCCCATATGCCAAGGGTGATGAAGCATTCCATTCTAATAAATAATGAAGACATTTTTGTGGCTTGTTTACAGAGTAGTAGATGCCCATTCACACTGGACATTTTTTCTAAGGGTCATGATCACCAGAAGTGTTTGAAGCTCTTGTGAAGTGTTAGCTGCAGTCAAGAGCAATTCATTTCCTCCTGTGTCAGCAGTGGTTTAATTCCTCTAAGGAGGGGAGAGAAAAAACCACTGGAAATGTTTATTATTTTTAATTGCTATCTGCACTGAGTTACTCATAGATGGAACTGTATAAATATGAGTCGACTGACTTAGAGACGTGCTTTGCTGCCTAGCACTGGAGGAACTGGATTCACATAAAAACAAAATGGGGATCAACAAAGGAACCTGGATACACAAGCTATTTTTAACAGGGCCCATCACTGGGCAGAGGTTTGAGACACTTTCTGAACACATCAGCTTCAGCCATTGTTTCAGTACAATTAGCTGCTTCAGTCTTCTCTTTCTGTGCTGGGGATCGAGCTCCTGTGGCTGTGACCTGTCCCTGGTGCTCTCTGCATGCCCTTCCAGGATTGTCACATGCTGCCAGAGCCCTGGCTCCCTTGTGAGCAGGGGGACTATCTCAAATGTTGGCTCCAGATCCCAGTGCACACCAGCTTGGATTAAAGGATTCTTGGGGTGCCCCGGCCTGGAACAGTCCTGCCTTACTCTCTTCTGCCTCTTTCTGTGTTTTTACCTTTTCTGTGTAGTGACAATCTAGCGTCTGGGTGTGGAGAGAATTTAG
This sequence comes from Buphagus erythrorhynchus, assembly GCA_013400855.1. NCBI lineage: Eukaryota > Metazoa > Chordata > Aves > Passeriformes > Sturnidae > Buphagus > Buphagus erythrorhynchus. Next base: position 29,452 of record VZTT01046589.1, on the reverse strand, counting down.
GGCATGGATATAATCAAAGAATTTCTGGGGAGAGAGGCTGTGTGTGATGAGGATGATGAACTAGATCACTGTGTGTTTGTAACAGCACATTAGTAGCCCAAGGGAAGGGCACGAACAGTCAGGGAGGGTGTTCTGGTGGAATCCTCGCTTAAATTGACCAAAACCACTGTGCAATCTCATGCTCAGCATGTCAGCCCTCATATGCATCAGCACAATTCTTTCTTGGAGACTCAAGGGTAATGCAAGGACAGAGCTGAGGTTTGCCCCTTAAGGAGGCAAATATCATTTCCCACTATCCAGTGTTTAATTACTACCTGCAGATGAACATTTCCCAATAAAGAGCCCAGGAATGAACTGCAGTCCCAGTCTTGTACATAGTGAGGGCATTGCTAAGAGGAGCAAAGCTGTTACGGACAGAGAACACGAATCCCCTGAGAAAATGAATCTCAAGCTAAACTGTAAGCTACAAGAATAAACCAGCAAAGCTGATTTGGGTGAATGTTATAAATAAATAAATAAATCTTCATTTCTAATTTGCATGAGGGATTAATAAAAAAAAGAAAGCAAAAAAAAAAACCCAACAAAACAAACAACTTAAAAAAGATGAGGCATAGATGCAATTTTTTATCTTGGGATTATAAAATAAAATATACAATGGATATTCATCTAAAAATTTTGCTTGCATGAGGTGATTTGGTGCTATGTAATCCCTTCCAACTCACATAATCATAACTTTGGAAATACCATACTCAAAGGGCTAAGAGTTGCAGGTTAGTATGCAAATGTCTTATATATGTTCCAATAATGCATTTAATTGGGAGTAGGATAAAGTCCTCTTTTATTTTTCTTTTTTTCTTCCTTTTTTATTTTTTTTAACAAAGCAAGCAAACAGTCTCTGCAGGACTCTAGGGATGTGTGATACAAATGAAAGTGTAAATTTAAATGTCCCTTCACTGTAAGAGAAATGCTGTTCTTTTCAAGTCTCTGTATAGATTGATCTTTGAAGGACAATATGAAAAAAATTATTTTTTAATGCTTTATTTTCATCCTAAATTAACTTCTTCTTCTCTAACTCCTCTTGACTATTGAATGAACCCAAGGGTAAAATGCAGATTCTGTTTTAATCTTATTTTGCATAATACATTTGCACATTGTGAGTCATGGTACCCAGAAGGAAAGAAGCAGTGTTTAATTATATAATTCTAGAATTCTTTCTGCAAACTTTAATATTTTGATTGCATTTATTTGTAGCATGTTAACAACAAAGCCATATTTTGAGATATGTCTTGACTTATAGGCATTTTCACTTTGAAGAATACTGGTGTTAAGTGTTTGTGGTCTTTCCAAAATGCTGTGCAATTCTTGTCTATTTTTGTTGCAACTGGGTAACACAAATGACAGCAAATATACATATGTGTGTTTTAAACAAAATTGTGCCTGCATATACATATTTGTTGTGCATGAGATCTCTGTGGCAGACAAGATTTCTTGATACAGTAGATCTTTGGTTTAATCAGATTTTGAACAAGCACAAGAAAGTTTGAAGCTTCCTGTATTTCAGAATAGCCAGTGCTGGTTAGGTGTCTTCACTGCAATATTTGGCAGCACAAGGGGCAGGATGGTGTCCAGCCTGTGCTGGGGGCTGAGCGTGCCTGGGACCTCACGTGCTCCTTTGGCAGAGTAAATGCAAAGACTGATGTGACTGATGTGATCCAAGGCAGATTGCTGAGATTGGTGGACTTCAGTGCAGTTAACACTGCATCTGAAAAAGCTGACTCTCTAAAAGGGTAAGAATTTGCCCAGAATGGTCAGGGGTCTTTGTGCATGTCTGTGCCTAAGTTTAAATGTGTTTCTTACAAGCATTGAAACTGAAAAAATCTCAGTTTTGTTCAGTTTCTTGGTGCATTTGGTGAGTGTTCTCTATGTTAAGGTTGCATACAGTTTTGAACAGCTGTAACTACTCTGAAGGAGTAGCTCTGAAACATTTTGCTGAATGGAATCCTTTGTGTCTGGGGTTCTCACACATGAGGGTATGTGTGTGTATAAAATTAAAAAGAATTATTTGGCACATATGCTGCATTTCAATTTAGCAAGCATCTAAAGAGTTACTGTAGTCTGATTTATTGTAGAAGCTCTGAAAAACAAGGTTTATATTGTCCTGAGCTATTTCAATGGTGTTGCTGGCATGACACTATAATCCAAAGGACAGAATATCAATCAAGCTAGGATGTACAGGAATGTAAACAAGCTTTAGAAAAAGCATCCAACAGTTTGTTAAATAGACCACAACAAAACAAGTCCATTATCATTGCAAAAATAGCTCTGAACTTAGTATGTCTAATTATCTGAATAGCCTGGAAAAAACATAATTAATCCATCAGCAGTATAGGGTATTCTAATTCTGATACTGGATGGTGAGTTTTGTGATTATGCATATTTTTGTCAATATATTGGCATCTCCTAAAGATGAATAAATATAACATTTTTAATATTTTTTTCTTCTTATGGTATTCTTATTCTGGAAGAGTTTAGGAATGTAGTCAAAATCCCAAGGTACTTCGTGTCTTATTAATATTAAATGTTCTTTTTATTTAATATTGAGGAAAGAGATTTTTCTTTTCATTAATCTAATATTGTTACCATTTTGGGAAGCAACCTCAGATTGTTTTGCTGCCTCACCTATCATACCTTTATGTTGGATGCTTCAAAGTAATATATTTTATTTACATTTCAATCATGCTGAGTGAGCCCACAGGTGCTCCAATGATTTGTGCAGGGCTACCCAGTGTACTGCTGGTTTCTGTGGAATGTGGGTTGTGTTTTAAGAAGTTGACTGTGCTCCATTGTAAAATCAGGGAGAAGGAGCAGCTATTGACCCTCTAGCTGGTTAACCCAGTTCTGAGGTCTCTGGGTGTTTGCAGGGGGAGCAGGTGATGAAGCTCTGGAGTCACTGTGGCATCTGCAGGAGGAGCTGGCAGGCTCAGTTTCCAGCTCTCTCTGGGAAGGTTTGGTGGTGTCTTTTCAGAGAGTTTATATGGTTTCCAGAACCAGAAATGGTTCACTGGATTTACATATACACACCCATTAAGCCTCTTTGTAAGTCCTTTTAAATCTGGTTTGTATTCCAGGTGGTACATTTTTTCCCATTTGCTCTCTCTGTTTGCTGTCTTTTCATACAGATAGTACTGAAATGCACTGATCTCTTAAAACACAAACAAATGTCTTTGGAGTTTGCAAATCAAATAATATTGGGAAAGAAATCAATATTATGTTTCTCCAAGTTACAAAAAATGTCAGTCAAACCAATGCTGGAAAGTAGTTTCAGCTACTTTCTTCTATTTCTGTTTTATTCTATACCACTTACTTTGCCTCTACTATACCTGTTATTGAATCTCAATTCTCTAATGGCACTGAATGAGCACAAGTGAAAAGTATTACAGAAGTTTATGCAGATGTTGGGGTAAATATATTATCATTCACTTCACATTTGGCATTCATGACTTCAGTTTGGCTTCCCACCTCTGTACACTTCCATCTTCTGCTATGACTGGCTGTGCTCTGTTTCCCCTGAGGTGTGCAAATGTCAGAGCCCTGGGCACTGTGTGGCTGTAATGGATAGACAGTTCAGCAGAGCAGCAGCTCAACAAGACTCAGCCTCTCAAAATCAGCCAGCCATGGAGCTGTGTGTGGTGATGACACTTCATCTCAGCAAAGTGTTTTCCTAGTGGTTTACAGCTCTCATATCAGTAGGAGCCTTATCTAATTGCTCTGCTCACAGTATCTGCATGCGTATTTATTTCTTTCACCCAAATACTTGCACTAATGGCCAGTCCCTCTGCTTCTCAGCAGCTGAGACAACTGCACACTTCTGCCCTTTGCTGCTTCTTTGATTTGTTTCCCTGTGAGCTCCCTGGCTGTTGTGTGTAAGATATCTTCAAGTCAAAAACCTCTGAGAGGACTGTTAATTTGTTGAGGGCATTAACATGAAAGCAAGCTTTAAAAATTTTATTATATCAGGGTAGTTCTCTTCTTTTCCTTTTCTTTTCCTTTATTCCTTTTCCATATGCCCTTTCTACTGCTCCCCCCCCCTTTTTTTTTCCCCTCTTTTTCCTATTTTGTTTTTGCTTTTCCAGAAATAGTATCCTTCTTTGAANCAGCTACTTTCTTCTATTTCTGTTTTATTCTATACCACTTACTTTGCCTCTACTATACCTGTTATTGAATCTCAATTCTCTAATGGCACTGAATGAGCACAAGTGAAAAGTATTACAGAAGTTTATGCAGATGTTGGGGTAAATATATTATCATTCACTTCACATTTGGCATTCATGACTTCAGTTTGGCTTCCCACCTCTGTACACTTCCATCTTCTGCTATGACTGGCTGTGCTCTGTTTCCCCTGAGGTGTGCAAATGTCAGAGCCCTGGGCACTGTGTGGCTGTAATGGATAGACAGTTCAGCAGAGCAGCAGCTCAACAAGACTCAGCCTCTCAAAATCAGCCAGCCATGGAGCTGTGTGTGGTGATGACACTTCATCTCAGCAAAGTGTTTTCCTAGTGGTTTACAGCTCTCATATCAGTAGGAGCCTTATCTAATTGCTCTGCTCACAGTATCTGCATGCGTATTTATTTCTTTCACCCAAATACTTGCACTAATGGCCAGTCCCTCTGCTTCTCAGCAGCTGAGACAACTGCACACTTCTGCCCTTTGCTGCTTCTTTGATTTGTTTCCCTGTGAGCTCCCTGGCTGTTGTGTGTAAGATATCTTCAAGTCAAAAACCTCTGAGAGGACTGTTAATTTGTTGAGGGCATTAACATGAAAGCAAGCTTTAAAAATTTTATTATATCAGGGTAGTTCTCTTCTTTTCCTTTTCTTTTCCTTTATTCCTTTTCCATATGCCCTTTCTACTGCTCCCCCCCCCTTTTTTTTTCCCCTCTTTTTCCTATTTTGTTTTTGCTTTTCCAGAAATAGTATCCTTCTTTGAATTTCTGACTCATCCTATTTTTGGTCATTGTCAACATGATGAGGGTGATCATAGAACAGAAACCTGTACTGTGAACTGAGTGGAAAAGTTAAACAATTTTCTTTATAATGAAGCAAACCTTGGCCTTTTTTTGGATTTTTGGTACTCTGTTAATAAGTGAGTTGAAGTTAGCCTGAATTTTGGAATAGAAAACCATGTATTTCACTGAATATGTTCCTGTGGGATTTGATTCTGTTCTCCACTGATGATATTCTCAATGCATTACCTGACTCTTGTTTCATCTTATGGGTGATGTCCTGGCCCCAAAGCAATTAATTCAGGCACACGGCATTTTGATTGTTGCTTTGTGAAATGTGTGTGTTCTGCTCAGCTGCCAGTTCTGTTGAACTCCTTCCAAAATCTGGATTTTACATCCTGCATGGATATCTCAATTGCAAGTAAGGTCTCTCTTGCTGCCTTTCCAGTGTTGGTTTCCTGTAAGCCTAAAGAACTTAGCAAGGTTTGGGGTGTTTGGTTTTAGCTTTGGATTTATCAGCTCTAGGCCACATGGTGAAAGTGCACAGCATGGTCATTGTTTTAATTTCTTATCTTGTGTTGACATCCCATCTAAAAAGTACCGTAAATGCAAACTGCACGTGCCAAATTGTTAATGTTGTGATGACAAACAGGAGATTTGTATGGCAGAAATCACAGGGCTTCATGACTTCTTTAATGGCCAAGGTAGATACTTGTTCCCATCCTAACTACAAGAGGACTTTGATTCAGCTCAGTCTGCTTGTTACAAACTTTATTTTACGTAAACCCTGTTCGATGAGAGCCACCCTGCTTTTGCCAGCCCCCTCATGTACAGTGTGCCTCTTGTCCAGAAAAATAACCTGTGTGGGCACCAGTGCCCCATTCCTGATCATGAGCCATTTTCCCTTTTAAGTTATTTGCATTTTTTTTTTTTACAAGTTTAAACAGTATCTCAGTATTTTCACTTTTTTGGTCAGTTGTTCAGCCTTTGATTTATTTTGTGGAATTACCTCCATGGTCTCAGGCAGCACCTGGACAGAGTCAGCTTCAGCCCCTGTTCCCACAATCTTGAGTCCAGCTCTGACTTTCAGAGCTTCTCACTAGAAGTTAGAACCAATAACTGTTGTGTAAAACCTGCAGGTGTAAAATACGGACCTTTGTTTAAATGATAAAAAATCTCAACTTCTTTCCTCTGAATGAGTTTTGTACTTTATAACCTGTGCCCAAGTAGGTGGTAAACCTTTTTAAAGAGGCAGATTTTTGCCTCTTTAAAATTTTATTGAGGGGAAAATGTACCAATATTGAATGTGGGGATGAGAACCTGTAGTACTGTGGGACTACTGGAAAATGGAAAAAAGCCTCTGGCAAGCTTTTTAAAAATAAAAATCAGCAGTGGTTAAAAGTGTACGGTTTTTTTCCCAGTGATCTGATCCATGGCAGCAGTTTAAGATTGTGCAAATGGATCTTTTAATCTAGATGGTGGATGAATGATGAAAATTTGATTTGATTTGATTACACTTCATTTAAGAGAATGAATCACTGGTCCGACTAGGAAAGGTCCTTTTTTTATCTGGCAGTTTAAATTGAGAAATATGTAGGCTAAAATGTCAGCATTTGCAGACTCACAAATAATATGCAGGAAGACTATAGAAGACTGTTCTCAGATGGTGCTTGACTCTTCATTTTTTAATCAGAGAAGTTCCTTTATTGCGTGCTTGGATAGTAACTGAACATAGATTTCAAGCAAGAAGGCAGCAAACTCGGTTGTGTTTTTGCCTTTTTAAAATAGATTTGATATTAAGTTATTCCTGCCTTTTGTGTAGATATGGTTTGGCAGGTCTTCTGCATTTCAGGTACTGTAAAATTAATGGAAAACAAGTATTCCAGACTTTGGAGAGAGGAGGGTTTTTTTGTTTTTTCTTTTTTTCTTTTTTTTTTTCTTTCCCCCCTGAATGACAGGGACAGGATTTCAGCTTGTAGTAAAACAAGAAAAAAATGGTCAAAGGAATAATTACACTGCAAGATGATTTAAGGGAGATCTGAAATTCTGCGAGGTCTTTTTAAGGCATTAAGTTGTAGCAGGACATTTTTTTACTGGCAACTTGGTAAATGTAGCAATAATACTGACTTCCCAATACATTTACAAGTGGCATTCAGTATTGTTTACATTAAAATAATTTGGTAAATTGCATCTTCATGCCATGATTGATCAAGGCAAAAATATTCAGTATAAAAATTTTGAGGAAAGATCTGGTCCTTTAGTAGCCTAAATCCCATTAACAATGACTTTAGAATAAAACCTCAGGACTTTATTAATATTTTTATTAATTTTCTACTAAAAATATTCATAATATAGCATGCACAGGAAGCAGAACCTTTTTCTTGACTTTTTAAAACCAAAGCAACAATGAACAAGCAATACAAAAAGGTTATTTTTAGATTCCAATAAAGGCGTGAAACAATCTATTCTTAATATGTACTATGCATTATTTTATTAATACTTAATATTAAAGAATTTGTTTGAACATTACTTACATTGGTATCACCTGCAAGCTAAAATTATATTATTCCTGAGGAGAACAATATTTTTTTTCTATTCTAGTGTATGTGCAAGCTTTCATCAGACCAGTGTTTAGATATTTATTTTTCTGATATCAAACAAAATTAAAACAACTGGCCATGCCTAATGCATCCAAGGGGTGGATTGTAGATCTCACTGTTCTGTGGGCATTTGAAGGTAACTTGTCTCCAGGACTGGAAAGGGATGCTCAGCAACAAGATTTTACATCTCTGGAGAACATTGATAGCAGGGCTTTCATCTTCTCAGTTTAAATAAAATGTATCAGCAAACACAAAGCAAATCAAACTGAGGTGAAGGGAGAGAATGGAGTGAAAAGAGTGGACCATGGGTCCTTATGTGATGAGTGCTACGGGGATGTTTCCCAAATAACTGAGGGCATGTTCATTTTGTGCAGCAACAGGAGCAGTTTTTTGCAGTCTTCTCCCATGTTTCCTGATTAAATGTCCATGTAATGACTTGCACAAAATGAGGAGGGTTGGAATTTTCTAGTACTTTTTCTTCACAGTAGATCTTTAAGTACAGCTGCATTTAGAAGAAGATTGTAAATCAATATGTTATTATTCCATATATCATGTGTTCTGCTTTCTGCTGCTCTCTACAAACATTCAAGGATTGTACCTATTTGGTGAGAATGCATTGAAATCAGCACAATACTTGGTCTGCACTTCACAGAGCTGCTCACAGACACTTGTTGCTGTTCTGTTGTGCAAAGAGAAATCACATGAGCATGGTGTTGTGATATTTGTTTCACAAAAGCATATTTTGCTATTCAGTGTAGGCTTTTTATACCCAGTAATTATGTCAAAAGCATTCATTTAGTGTTATCCTGATTTTCAGAGCTGCTGAACACAGTCATTTTTTCTCTGAAACTGAAGAGAATGATCTGTTTTCGTTATCTCCCAAAGTATGCCCAGATAGGCACAGTGGAATGATCCTGCTGAACACCAGTGAGCTTTTTGCTCAGATTTTGCTTTTTGCAGTTCCTAAGTGGCTCTTGCTGGCTCATGTCAGCTGTCCTGGAGGAAGATTTGAACAGTTATCAGTTTCCTAATTGCATTCTTCTCTAAAGTATTTGCATCTGCATACAAGAAGTCTTTGCTCTCTCTAAATATTCTGCAGGACT
>VZTT01046589.1:1971-16210 GCA_013400855.1 Buphagus erythrorhynchus | reverse complement strand
GATGGGATTGGATTGGGATTGGGATGGGATTGGGATGGGATGGGATGCGATGCAATGGGATGGGTGTCATGTTGTGTCTCCTACCTCATGTCTGTGTCCAGTCTCTCACAAAACAGACTTCAAAACCAGTTGCAAAGTTGCAGATTACTTTAAGGGATATTAATACACTGGTTTGATTGTATTTGGATTGCTTCCTAAGGAGAAAATGTTATTTATATTATAACTGTCAGAGAATGGAAGAAGAATTGCCTTAACAAACGCATTACATCCATGTGTTTATAGATCCAGACTCCCTTAGGGAATGCTGCCAAAGATGATATTCCTCACGTTTGGTTTGTGTGTTGTGTCTTACAGTAGAAAAATACACGCTGTAAAGGCATTATTATCCTCATAAATGAGGTCTTGATTAAAAAGAAAATTTATACATGTCCTTAAATCTCACTGAGGCCAGGGGGGCATAAAAATAAGCTGAAAATTAGGTATATGTTCAGCATCTTTAATAACGTGACTATATTCTATTGCTGGGTCCAGAATTTTAGGAAATGTATTTTTGAAATTATTCAGATGTAGTGCAGTGTGTTTATGAAATAAACATAATTTTTCTTTCTTTTTTTTTCCCTATCTTTTTGATTTGTTGGTGGTTTTTTGGGGTTTTTTGTTGTTTGTGTTTTGGGTTTTTTTTGCAATATACTGACTTCACAGTTTAGATTTAGCAATATGAAAGACTAAGTTTTTTACTCTGGTTCAATGGTGTCCTGGTTTTTAAAAAGAATAAAAAGTAAATGTAAAGTAGTCCTGTTTTTTATCTTAATTTCAGGGTAAGACATTTTCCAGTGTAATCAAAGACAGCAAAATCCAATGTATACTTGAGGAAAATATTGTGTGCTTGCAGAGTTTTAGCTATGGTACCTTAGGAACAGGCTACTCCAGTGCTCATGGCTCTTAGTGCTGGCATGGAGGTCAGTGCCCAGGTCTTTGGGTCTAATTTTCATTTACAGTTAATTTCTGTGAAGGAAGCTTCCATAAAAGACCTGGGGGGAATGGCAGTGGCTGCTAAAGTTGAAGCTTCATGTTGACAACATGAGATTTAGTCTCATGAAATCTTGATGCTATTTTCTAAGGTCCTGTAAAATCCAGTATCCTACTGAAGTCATTTTCCACTCTGAGGTGAATAGTAGGTTAAGGAAATATACACAAAGAAATATTTTTATAACATATAGTTCAGAAATATTTCATACATACTTGATCTTTCCACATTGTTTAAATATGATCTCTATATGCTTAATTAAAATTCTTAACTCAAATTCTGAAAAAAAATTTGGAAGTGCGTCCTGCTCAGATGCAGGGAATGGATGTGCCAATGGAGTACAAATGTCTGCTCACAAACACACTGACTTAATTTTTATCTCTTCTAATAGATTAAATTTTATAAAACTTAAGTAAATACCATCACATTTGAAGCCTGGATTCAGTAAACTTTGAGGAAAGTTGTTAGAGATTCTTGAGGAGGAGCAAGGGAGGCTGGCAGCTTTCTGCAGCTCAGTGCTGAGCATTGCTGCTCCAACAGCTGAGAGTAAAGGAGCACTTTGCTGCCCTCTCATTGGGAAGTTATTATCTATAGCTGCTTAAAGCAGGAGCAGCTCTAGGGCTGGAGGGGCATTGCCTCCATCCATCTCCCCAAGTGCACTTTCCTTGTTTCATCGATGGTATAATCACAAATGTCAGTGGGAGTTACAGAGAAATGTCTGTTGGGCCAGCAGTGCTGTAGTACTGCACTTTAAAGGTGAATTCTCCCATAGTGCTGGGGACTTTAGGGTGGACAGAAATGTACTGTGAAATCCTGCAAAGAAAAAAAGAAAGACTTAGGGCAACTCTTACGTTTAGGAATGGAAGGTGTGGGTGTGAGCCCTAGTCTGCAGGAAGAAGGCAGATGTCTTTTCTTGGTTTATGGTATGAACTGTGTTTCAAACCACTTGGAACTGTTAACTGATAAATAAACAGCTCTTACTGGAAGCTTTTCATGTGAATTTTTGGATTGTGTATTACAAGCAATGAAAATCTGGTAACACTGGAATGCAAAAAGCAATGTACCTTATCAGCTTTTGTGAAAAATAAACCATATTACATGTATTTACACTAATTGTATAATTAGACATTCAAATTACAGTATGTAAATACTTAGTAATCAGCTGAAATTTGCTTTGAAAAACAAGATAATTCCCTCAACACAGGCTACCTTAAAAGAATGTTAAGTTAGGAGAAACCCCACGAAAGTACAATGAGAAAATTAGCCTGCAGTAATCAAAACCTCAATAACAGGGGAGCAATGTGTAATTCCATCATTTCCTTTTGTGTGCAGCTATTTTTAATGATTTGAAGCCTAATCAGGTGATGTGCTGAGCACAGTGAAATAAATAGGAGTTCTCAAGGATCTGTAAAGCTAAAGCCTAGCTTACCCTAAGGATTTGCCTTATTCCACTAAAAAAGGGGGAATCTCTCTTTTCCTTTGAGGAAACCTCTTGCTCTTCAGAAGATGTCTTGGAAGATACAGGGAGTGAGGAGTTGGATGTGGCAATGTGCCACACAGTGAAACTACAGCCAAACATACTTTAAAAGGCAGTCCCAGGCCCAGGGATTTGCTGAATTAGCAGAATGTGTAGCATTTATTATGGTTACTCCATCTCAGCCTAAGGCTGTTCTAGATACAGTATGTAAATAAATACACTCTCCCTGTGGAATGTTCCCCTTTCAGTGTTAAATAATCGAGCATCATTTTTGTAAATTGCTGGTTGTTGTTTTTGACTGACATGTTTACTCAGATAAAGTAACAGTTTTTCCTCAAAGAAATCTACTTAGTGTCTAGATGACATAAACATGTTGGGGGTTTTTTGTGGAAGAAAGAATTCCCAAGTGTTCTTTACAGTTCTGCCTAATTCTCTTTCAGGCTTACAGCCTTATTTAATGTTTTTCTTTCCCTAGTACTGGCTCAGTTACAGTCCATGTTTTCCTGTGTCTGAAAAAAAGTGCATTTGTGAGTGTGAGACTGCTGTTTGCTTAGGCAACACCTTCTTGCTGTGTAGACTGAACCTCATGAATCAATTGCAGCCTGCACTGCTGCTGCTGGTTTTGCTGGCTGGCATGAGTGGATGTGATAAGCCACACACTTTGCCTGACACTGATCTTTGCAACTCTGTGCTTTACTTTTCTAAATGTGGCCCTTGTGGTGGTGGAAGGAGAGGTGAGGGGCTGCAGTCGTGTGACACAAGTCAGCATGGCTTTCATAGGAGAAAAATGTTCTTCAGGGCTACTGACTAAGGAAATGATGGCTAAACTCTGTGTGCTGACACATCTTCACTGCTGTGGGATGGCAGTAAATGCAAGGAGTGAAGGGCTGAGAGAATTTGGAGATGATGAGAATTTTGGGAAAGAGAGAGGGGGCGAGAGTGTCATGAGATGTACCTCCATGCCAGGTTTTCTTAGCAGATGGAAGGCTTTTAAAATTTAGTTCAGAATTACAACTAAATTCAAAGCAGCAATAAAAGCCAGTACAACAACAGAACTAATGCTTTACTAAAATGATGACATGGCTTTATAACCAGTATTATTAATTTATACTCAGAGTAAAAAAATTCTATAGTAACTATTGATGGTTAAAACCTTATTCTTGTTGGTCCCCAATACCTAAGTGGAGAGATTTTCTTTTTGTGACAAAACTGGAAGATCTCAGACAATTTACCAGGCAGGCACCAACTGTATGTTCCTCTCTGGCTATCGACAGTAGGTAGGAGAGCCAGTAAAAAAGTCCTCAGGTCTGTCATCTCACTGCCTGGATCACTGAGGAGCCCCTGGCAGGTGCTGCAGCCAAGTGGGGTTTCCAGCCACCCAAGGGCAGTGCCAGAGCATGGCTTTCTTTCCCAAACATGAAGTGTGCTGCTAAGGACATTTAGCAGGTGTGAGAACAGCTGCCTTACACAGAAGTAGGATGGTAAGTGGATCAGCATCATCCCCTGGCTGCAGTGGGAGCCTGGAGCAGCTGCTCAGCCCCAGCTCCAGCCCCTCTGTGAGCCTCGACTGTGCCTTTGCCTTGGCATCTGCATTTCAGGGTGCTGAGCATCTGGTTGTAAAAGAGTACAAGATTATGTGCACTAGCAACTTGGAAATGTTGAATCGTGGTCCTCTTGACCAGCTCCAGGCAGCCTGCTCTTGCAGGTTATATATTCAAAAGCCTGAGTTGGGTAAATTCACTGGTAAATTAAAGTAATCCAAGCATGGCAAGAGAACATCCTTTGTAATCCAAATGTGTGGTCAGGATAACCATGAATATGTTTTGCTCTGAATACATAATGCAGCAGCTTAGAACACAGGCTTGCTGCAAAGGCAGACGTGGTGAGCAGTTTCTGGGCTGCAGCTGGTGGGGACACAGGCTCCAGCAGTCACTGAGAGGGTACCAATGCCTTTGTATTGCATTGCAAAGTTACTTCGATTTGCTACTTGAGTGAAGGCAACCTTGATGAAAACCAACAAGTGACTGCTGAAAAGACTCTGGGCAGTGCTGTGATCCCAAAATGACATGCAGAGGCTGACAAGACTGAGTCATTCCACTTAAAAACCGTGTAGTCACTACTACTGGTTAAGATGCTAAAAATATTTCTTTGACACTTCTGATACTTGGATTATTCTATCCATTTCTATCCATTAACTCTTAAAGAAGATGCCTGACTTTATAAAACCACAGGATTTGCATGCAATAGATTCATGGTGGCATCTGTGGAGTTTTGGGCAGTTTCCCAGTTTTTCTAAGCAAACAATGAATTGTCACTCTCTAAAAGAAAGAGCTACAGTCAAGAATTATAATAACCAAACCAATTCATAAGGATTTCTAGGAAACAACAATTGAGCCCACCAGTCAAGATGGCAGTGGCTTCAAAAAAAACTGTCCTTCATTCCAAGATGGGCAAAATTCCCAGGATGGTAGCAATGATTTTCCAGTAACTCAGTTAAAGACAATTTAGATCATTTGCTCTGAGATAGAACACACCATAGTCCCAGGTACAAAACAAAAAGAGTGTCAGCTCTAAAATCCAGTGTAATACTTCAGTGCTGTGCTCTTAAAGGGTCTCTTGCATACAGTCTTTTTGTTTTTATGCCACCAGCCATCATGTATCTAAACTGCAGGCTCCTTACTTCATCACATGCTGGAAATACACACAGGAAAATACTCTCACAGTTGTCAAAGATTAATTTAAAATTACTAGCAGTTCAACAGCCAAAAGTTGCCATAATGATCTGTTTCTGTATAAAACAGGACTTTGTGAAAGTGTTCATTTTTGACCATTGCCTATTATCTTATCATGTCAATGAAGATAATGGTTCTGTGTAACTTTCCCCTATCTGAAGGGATATATTTGATCAAAAAACGCTTTAAGCATTCTTATGTTAACACCCTCTGTCTAAAGGGAAACTGATAGCTTAGATTTCCTATGAGAACTTATCATTGACCCCAATACATGGATATTTAGTAATGGGTTTCCCTTGAGCTTTGCTTACTTTTAATAGAACCAGAAGCTTCAAATCATAGCAATTTGAAAAATCTGATTCTCCTTCTTGTAATTTAAGGTGTCCTGTCATCCGTGTATTTGGACAAATGCTGTGCATGGTTTGTGTTCAGAGCAGCTCAGTGAAAAGCAGTGTCATTAATATTTGTCCCAACTCTGCTGCTCTGTTACCTCTTGTTGTTTCTTGTGTACATAGCTGTCAGTGCTGCTGCTGACATCCTTCTTCTGGGAGACTTGATTAACATCAACAAGTTATTGGGAAGTGCTCAATTAGGAGTGTCTCACTCCTGGTGGTGACACCTGCTAAGCCTCCTGTGCTTTAAGTACAATATTTCTGCAGGATTTTTCAGGCCACATGTTCATGATGAGGAGTGCAACAAGGAACTCTGGGTGCACTGGTGTGTTTTTGGTGGGCTCAGGCCAGGACATAGTGACAGGCATGGGGAAGGGGAAGTCTGAGGTGCTGTGAACATACCAGGCACTTCAGTGGGTCAGAGAGGCAGCGACCACATGCCCACAGTCAAATAAAAGAGAATGAATGGGAGCCAAGTGCTTTGTTCTTAGGTGTCAGTTCAGTCTTTGATATCTCCCCTATTGTCCATGATAAATGATAGCAAAAGATTTTTTTTTTTCTTTCCACTAGGTTCAAGTCCACTGTGCAAACTAGGTTATTCTACTGTGAGGTGAAATTTCAGGATTTCAGTTTCATGGACACAGCTATAAAGTGCTGCCACTAAGAATTTGTGTCAGTTATTTGTACTAATTAATAATTCCTTTCTGTGTCATTGTGTGCCAGTATTTCAAGGCAAAATATTGCTTCACAATTTCTCTTTATTAACCACACCCTAAACTTCATTCTAACCAAACAAAAAGGCCAGATTACTCAGGAATGCAGTCTCTGTCAAACTGTCAAGCATTTACAGGAAGAGAGCAATTAAGCAAAGCTGGAAGCAGTTTGAAGGCAATCTCAGATTGATGGGCAAAGGAGCTTTCCCAGACCCTTGGCTGGCCATGAGATGTTAACACAGTGCAAGCATCTTCTTTATGTTTTTGAGAATGCGTTTTCTTTCCCTGCTTCTTGTAGGTATTCATCATCTGATATCTGATCCTCCATCTCATGAGGTACCTGGTTAATACATTGTTGTTTATTTCCAAATTCTATATTACAGAGTAGGTGTACAGAGCTTACCACACTTGGACGGGGAAAACAGAATATTTGGAATTAATTATTCCCAGTTTTAGTTGTTTTCAAAGCACTGAATAGATTCTTTTTTTTCCTGGTGTCTGAGTAGCTCTTATTACCCCAGACTTGGGAGAGCCACTAACTGCTTTTTTGTGTGGTGGCACAGACTCCCTTCAGTAGCATTAGTTACTAGAAAGTACATGGAACTTGAAGAAAGTCACTTTTCTCGGCACTGTTAAAAATTAAATGAATAAAAATAATGGCTTTCAAGCATCTACTTGTACTTAGCTTATCAAAGTATTAGCTTTGCTTTGATTTTGATAATTTACAAATATATGAATGTGAAATGTGTGCTGTCTGCTGACTGTTTTGTACAGTGCTGCAGTGACAAATTGAGATGTCACATGCCAGACTGAGGAAGAGCACGTGTCCACTGTGCCTTCTCTGACCCATGGTAGTTTCTCCTGAAAGGCAGGAAAGCCAGGGACAATACAAATATCTTCTACCTGCAGCCCCACCCCAAGGTCTGAAGAGCAGCTGTTCCAGGAGGCATTCCTGACATCACAGCCTGGACCCAGCCCAGCTCCCAAAGCCAAAGATCACACATTTTAGAGCTGTTGTTGGGGCACAAAAGCAATATAGATACATGTTGTAAGTATTGGGGTATCTCACATGGCTCCTTATGGTGGGGATGAAGGGAAGGTAAGGCACAGTGGTTTACATGATGAATTACATTTGCACTTCTCTAACTGGAAAATGTGAGACTATCCATAGGAAAAGAAAAATCTTCTAAGACTTTGAAATCAAAGGTGTGTTTTAATTTGGATTATGTATAACTAATTTCACTTGGCCACTTTGTACTTAATTTCCTTCTTTCTCACTCATGTTGAACTTCCCTTTTCTCACTCACGTTGAACTTCCCTGTTTAAAATTTTAGGATTCATTCTCTATTCTGAAGTACTACATCCCCCTACAATAATCTGTCATTTTCCAAATTGATTTTTCGTTATTCTTTTTTCATTACAGTACAACACTGTTACTTTGTTGGCCCTATTTTTGGTTTCTCACCATCCTTTTTTCCTTCACTTGCCATGTCTATGCCCAGTGTTCTTTAACACACTCTCACCTTGTTTAATTGCTATTCCTTCTGAACTCTTCTAGTTCTCACCTCCCTGTTCTGAGTCCCATGTTTCATCTGTGCCAGTTTTTATTACTGCCACTTTTATCTGTTTCTCCTTCAAGCTTCCATCACCCTTTGTGCTACTGCAAACTAATGATCAGGTGGGAAGCATATCTGCTCTTTCATTTTTCCTTCTTTCAACACCAGTGTGATTAATCCTGCTCTTTCTCATTGGCCCATGCAATGATGACTGAGCTGTTGCTCAAACTTTCACCACATCTTACCACTGGTATGAGATTGAACTTCAAACCCTGAGAGCATCCAGCACAGTCAGGAGCATGGGAGGCAGTAATTTACAAAGTGCATGTGTCTCAGGCACTTCCCCAACTTAGGAGTGCAGAAAATGCTCTGTAGGACTCACTAATGAATCAGGATACAGCAGTGCCACTGCATTACGTAATCTTGCATCCCTCGAGATGAATGAATTATGGATACAAAACCATTATCACTTCCTCTTGGCAACATTTTCACTCTCTGTCAAGCTGTTTACCTGTGACTTGCTGGCAGTGCTTTCTTTCCTTCCTCCCCCCAGTATATTGCAAAGCTCCTGGAAGCTTTGTATTTGTATTATTTTTGTAGAACTGCTTTAATTATTTTTCCTCTGAATTCCCTCTCCCTTTGCTATTACACCATTAACCTCTTAAAGCTTACATTTCTTGCTTTATTAATTTTAATAATTTTAGTTCCATGAATGAGAAGTATCATATAATGCAAAGTATTTAAAAATCACTAAGAAGTAAAATTGATAATACCAAGGTTCTACTGTATATATATTGGACTTTCTAATGTGGAAAATTCTGAAGTTCAGAGAGAGCACAAGGAAAACTGCCTTTGTCAAAAGCATGTGTACCTAATCAGAAATATGAACACATGGTGCAGTCCTCCTTTAAAATTCTGATCATGATACTGGAAGAAAAACCTTATGAAAATGTAATTTCTCTTATTAATAAGCAAAATAATTTTTTTACATCTCCAACTAAGATTTGAGACATTTTTATTTTAATGCAAATGTCCTCTCTTTCTGATCAAAAAGCCTATATGCCCTTCCCATGTGTAAAGTTCCTTTAATGGCATCTTTTCAAATATATCTTAGTGCATATTTAGTATAATTTATAAATAATGTGGTGTGTTAGGTCAGAGCATCTTATTACATCAAGGAATGGGGATATGCAATCTTCAAGGCTCTGCTCCTGTAGAGGCAGGTGCTGCATTAATCTCCTTTTGGTTTTCATTTTCACCCTTCCTTCTCTTTATAACCCACTTTCACAAGTGGGGTAACTACAATGAACAGAGAATACTGAAAGGAATGAGGGACTTGTCTTTACAAACTGCTGGTCTGCTAGTAGATGAAACTAGCACTGA
The DNA here is from genome assembly GCA_013400855.1 of Buphagus erythrorhynchus. NCBI lineage: Eukaryota > Metazoa > Chordata > Aves > Passeriformes > Sturnidae > Buphagus > Buphagus erythrorhynchus. Next base: position 6,930 of record VZTT01046589.1, on the reverse strand, counting down.
GAGATACAAGAAACAACAGGAAGGATTCCACTGATTGATGAATGGAATGAGAGAGATTTGTCTTTACAAACAAACTGTAGGTCTGCTGATGAATAAAACTGAATACTGAGAGATGAAAGAAACAATGGGAAGAACCATAAATTCCATAGAAATTCCACTGATTGACACAAGAAAAAGAAAAGGTGGGGTATACATTAGAAGGGGGTATTAGGCGTTTTGGGAAGTCTGTACCTCTCAAGTGTCTCAACCTATGGGGAAAGAGAGAGGGAAACACAGCCAGGAAATTAGGATAAAAAGGAGGCTGCATCCTCCAAAAATTTGAGAGACCCCAGGGGAAATGCCCCATCCTCTCTCCCTCTATTTAGATAAAGTTACAGGACTGCTCTGTTTCCTTTTTGCATATAAACCTCTGGTGTTTGTGGATTCATTTTCCTGACAATGGGAATATGCCTTTAAAAGGCCCAGTGAATTGGTTTCTCTTGAAGCTGCCTGTGTAGGAGTGGGCCAGTGAAACTGGCACAAAGTCAAATAAGAGGGAGAGAGATTAATTCATTTTCTGTCACTCCTGAGAGCAGAGTTCAAACCAATCCAAGGAGACAAAAAAGACTTTCTGCATGTGTGCTCAGTATGTACAGTTGTCAGCAGTGAGGTGCTTCAAACTGCTCTGTCCCAATTCAGAGAAATATCACAGCCCTGAGCACAAGGTTTGGAAGCAGCCCAGGAGCTGAACTTGTTCTGCTGCTTTCTTAGCAGCAGGGGAATAAGTTAAGATTCCAGTGGAAGGGGCTGATTAAGGGATGCTACGCCAGCAGATAAGCTGCTTCTTCCAATCCGATGGAAATTAACAATTCTTCATCAAATAGAATATGACAAAGTGCATTTGATAGTTTTCTAGAAATGTTTGCAACACCTGTAGAAAGCAATAGAATAATTTTTAACTTTTTAAACCACAAGAGATATTTCTGTAATACTATTAAATCAATTTATTAAAGCTTCAGAAAAAGAATGTCTAGAGATTTAATATTTTACTGTTTTCCATTTCCTTCTGTGAAATATTGAAATAAAGGCAGAGGGCAAGTTGTACTCTTATCAGCAGCAGTAAAATGGCAGTTTAGAAGAAAAAAAAGTGGAGGATATGTCAGCAGGGTTTAACTGGATGGCGTAAGTAGCAGGTGAGCTTTTCTGCAGCAAAACAAAGGAAATGAGGCCACGTTTTTTAATTATGGCAGTGTTAGCATGGACACTTTTTGCAGCACCTACACAAGATGCAATGACAAATACCTCTAATACTCTGAGGACATTAGTTCAATGTGGTTTCCAGAAAGATTGTATTCTCTGAATTTATGTAGCAACATTCCAGAACAATTATTTTGGTTAAAGTAAAAACTGAGGCAAGAGCAATCTGATTTTTCTGGTGATCCATAGCAGTAACTGGGTCTGTACAGCAAAGGAACTGGACTGACACAACACACCAGCACAGCTGTCATCAGTGGTCTGTGGGAAGATTGCATGATTGTCTCATTGTTTTAAACCCAAAGATTCCAGTTCTTTAACAGCCCTATAAGCTCAATCAGTATCTTTTATGCTAGTTTTACATGTTGCAGACATGAAAGCACAAAAAAAAGACAAATCTTGCATTTTTCTTATTATAAAAAAATGTGTGAGTTTTTTATCTGCTAACTGGTTTATGGACAATTGTAGCTGTACTTTGCTTGAGCTCAACTAAGGAGGCTGTGACTAGGCCAAGGACCCAGCAAAGCTCCCAGAACAGGGAATGAGAACATGATTTAGTCAAAAGACATCACTTGGATCCATCCTTGCTTTATTCTGTGTACCTCTGCTTCTCTATTGTTTTCCTGTTCTTTTTGTTATATTCTTGTATGATCCTTTGCCTGGATTCATGGAAGATTCTTTACCAAGTCTTTCTGGGATTACTTTGTTCTTTTAACAAGAAATGTCATACTGGGTCAAACAAGTTCAGCAGTGACTCTGTGTAGGTATTTCTTCTGAGCATTTTGCCTGTAGTTGTTTTTCTCTCCATCTGTTAATTATATGTAGTGACTTATGAAGGAGTACATTAAAACATTTAAAATAATTGGTATGATGGGGCTGCTTTTAGCCACCATTATCACCAACAGGTGATAATTTTCTGCTTTGTCCCTTCTGTTTCGGGATAATGCAGGGTAAGTCTGGTAATGGGGAAAGAAATGTTGACTAGATTAAAGAAATGTTGGACTTCATTCATTTCTCATACACCATATCTCCACTGCTCTTCTTTTATATCGGTGTAATGTAGGGGAAAATAATTTTCTTAAGCTGTACTATTATATGTGATTCATCTTGTGTTTTATCTGCCTAAAATGTATTTATTGTATTTTTAATATGGATCTACATATCATTCAAATCATAATCATATATTTAACTACAACATTACCCATTATAGCAGAGTGGTGTTTATTCTGGAGGCCTCTTTATGATATGATTTGGTCTTCATCCTTTCTGTTTCCTGTAAGACTTGAGATTTTACATATACATATTTAATATTCTTTGAGAAAAGAATTTTATTCTCAGTGTACATCAGGCATTCTAATGGATGAGAGTAGAGTTGGGGACTTGAAAAGGTGTGGTCTAGTATGCTGGAAAAGATAGAATATAATACAAATATAGTTAAATAAAAATAGAATTGTACTTTTTTGAAAGAATGTTTTCTCAACAGGGACAGAAAAAGAACAGGGATTAGAAAAAGAACTATGTGCAATTTTTTTAAGACTACAGTTGGTGCAAAATATAGAAATTACATTTGTGGATTAATAATTAAAAACTATTGCATACTTTTCCTTAAGAAGGTGCAAAAATGTTTATAGTTGGAGGAATAAATGTGACCTACAGCTGTGGCAGAAAGCCTGAGATATAGCAGGCATCTGGAAAGAGTGTTCAAAAATTGTCCTACTGAAGCCCTGATAGATTGTTCTGGAGAGAAACCCCAAAGCCTCTGTGCACACAATAACACCAGCCCAGCTTGTCAAAGAGTTGGAAGAGTGGGAGCAGGTCAGTGCTGTATTAGACAGCACCAGTTAGTCTCTTATTCAGCTCGATTTTTCAGTGGCAGAGCAGGTTTTGTATTGGTGCTTCATTCACAGGTGACCCTGATGTCCTGAAGGATCAGGGTACCTTGTGTTGAACTTGAATTTACCCTTGAGGCTGGCCCTGCTTTCACTGAAGGTCTCAGCCAGATGATTTCCAGAGGTTCTTTGTAGTCTGAATTATTCTATATGATAATATGGTGCAGAGGCTTGTTAATCAGCCTCTGTTGCCCATTTCTACAGGCAACATAATTATTAAGGTGCAACATCCACTTTTTAATGAAAAACTAGTGATTAATTCACAAACTCTGTTTGAGATACAAATTGCAATATTGCTGTGCGTTTTTTAATGTGCTCATGTTCCCAAAAGCTTCTCGTGTTTGATGAAAAAGATGTCCTGATCCTAAAAATACCCTAAATTTTAGCATAGTTACTAAACAGAAAGTGTAGGGCAGCCGTGACCTTAGGCTATTTATTATTTAACCACATGCTTTAAAAAAAATAAACATATGACAGCAGTGACTGGCAATTGAAAAGCAAGCATCCATAGTTTGTAAAATCATAAGCAATTTATGAGAGCGACAAAAGAAGGATATATTTGTAATTAATGCTTTTCACCACAGAGTTTCAACAGCTACAAGGAAGAAGAGGAAAGAAGCTGTATTTAGGGTACAGCACAGAATCAGTGTACTGTACTCAAGTCCTCCTAAGTAGCCTTCGTTATTCTTCTCTCCATCAAAAAAAAACACAGAATAAACCACAGAAACAAAACAAAAATCACCACACAACCCCCCAGATAAGAAGCCCTGAAAAAATTTTTGGGCGTCTTTGGAATCATAAAGCTGTAGCTGCATTAAAAAAGAGTAAAATTACAGGAGGGAGAACTAGATATAGGGGATGAATCTGAAGGAAGAGTCAGAAAGGTAAGGCTCTAAATGAGATACCATTAGTAAACCATGTAAAAGGCAGGAAGGACATGCTTTTAAAATGCATAAGAGGCCAGGGAATAACCAAAGGAATTGTCAGCCCTCTGCTTAAGAGAAATGTAAGTAGAAGAAAAAAGGTATGTAGAAAGCTAAAAAGCTTAATAGGTATTTTGTGTTAGCCCTTCACTAAAATGATAGTAGTTAAAGGCTTAATGTGCTATTAGTAATAACAGAGGCGAGATGGAATCAGGAAGGAACAGGTTAAAAAGAGCCTACCAATTTAACATGGAACACATTAAAATAATCTCTGGAGACCCAGAGAAAATTCTCCCTGGAGTGAGGTAGCATCAGTATCAAAGCCACTGGCAATTTAATTAGTGGATTCATGGAGGGGAGGGAATTTCACAGGGGCTGGAAATGAATGTCATAGAATGAAATCAGGCAGGTATAAGATCCTCATACTCAAATTTCACGTTTTCAATTCAGATCTGTGGGCCTGAAGGAATACTCTGTGCTCTGCAAACCCATTGATCAATGTGTGTATGACCCTGCCTGAGCAGCCTGTGAAGCTGATGTGCTGTTCAGCACTTCCTTGGCAGTGGTCATTGCATGGCCACCAGCCAGCCTTGCTGTGGGGACACCTTCTGCAGGGACCTGGGCTTGGAGTGCCAAATGTGAGATGCTATCATTTCCTACAACACTGAACCAACCTCCCAGTCGCCAGCACTATGATCTGGTTGATAATTCACATTATTTTTTAAAGTTGAGGGACTCGACAATATTGTGCTAAACACACGTGAAGAGGAAGCATGAAATCATTGTGGTTGCTGTCCAATGTTTTCTTTATAATTATTTCATAAGCTGCCATCTGTAATTAAGTTTAAAATGTCAGTGGTTCCATAACATAGTGGTGTCATTGATAATAACATGTACACAATTATATAATCCTT
>VZTT01046587.1:1633-16454 GCA_013400855.1 Buphagus erythrorhynchus | reverse complement strand
ATCCTGTAAAGGCATTGCAGAATGCAACCTGTCTTTTGCATGAGTGGCCAGCTGAGTGGACTGCACATGCAGAACTGGGAATCAAAGAGAGGGGAGCTATGGGTCTGCTATCAGGAGATCCCCACCTTTGATTTAAGGGTTACACACAGTGAAACCTCGAGCTCTTTCTTTCTGAGAGTAATTCTGGTACTTTGGTCAGATATTCAACAGAAGTGTAGAGGTCAGGTTAAGAGTTGCAGTATTTAAAAATGTTGCTGGAGAACCCCCTAGAGCAACTCACTTGGCAGCAGCATCAACATATGCACTGCCAAGACTTACTTCATCTAATGCACCTATGTGAGAACAATGCATTACAGAGATAGTAACAGTAAGCATAATTGCATATAGTAACTCCAGGATGAGGGTTCCATGAGAAAAGCAAGGTTCAGAGGAGGTAATAAATCCTCAGTGTTGTTATGATCCCATTATAAGAGATGCCTCTACCCAAATTTAGGGGCAAACAAGATCATATGCCGAAGTCAGTAGTACAGATTTTATTTAACAGTAAATGTGAGGTAAAGAGACAGAAAGAAATAGGAAGAGAGAAGCGGGGGGAGGAAAAGAGAGAAAGAGAGAGAATAAGCAAAAGATATCACCACAAAGTGAATTCCTGTGGTATCCCTCTGGTCTTTCTTCACCCTGGTCTTTGGTGGTGGGGGTCACTCTTCTGGAGGTACCACTTTTTATACAGTCCAATCCCAGGTATTAACAGAGTGTAGATGCCATTCCCATGGCTTGAGATGCAATGTGCCTAAGCATTTACTTCCTTTCCCACAGCTTTGCATGGTGGCAAATTTTGTCTGGATGTTAACCAAAACTTTACTTTTGTTAGGCCTGGAAACAACTTTTCCCTGTTGTGCCAACTGCATTTATCTCAAGTTCCATTGTGATGGCCTATCTTATGGGGACAGTGTTTTGAGACATGTAACTTCATTCTATAATTCCTCACAAGTGTTTCCAGATCTGACCTGCAGAATGACAAACCTTAAATGCATACCATGAATCAGTATAGACTTTCTCTTGATGTGCAGGTTCATGCTTAAGTGAGTGCAATGAACTCAGTAGGTTGGGCACTTGAAACTGTAGGGAAGAAAATTATTTTGAGAATTTTGAGCTGGGAGAAAACAGCACGTCCTGAAATTAGTTTACCTCAGCTGTCTGTAAGGTGGAAGAAACCTGGGTTGAATTAGTAAGAAAACAGAGATTCTGGAGTCAGTTGGCCTTTTCATTAGGAAGTTACATGATGCAGATCTTTTGCTTGCAAAATTGCAGCTTCTTTTGGGATGCTTTGTGTCCTTTATTGGCCAAAGTACACAGAAGATGGAGAGTCTGGAAAGTCTCCAATGAGGAAAAAACTACCAGAAGATTGTCCATATACTGAACCAAGATTGAGGAGTATTACACAAACTAGGTCTCATTTTAAGCACTGAAAGAAAAAAAGTATGAGATTCGTAGTATCTTTGAGGAAGTCTTGTCCAGGTGTACAATTGTCTTGGTAAATAAAGGTAAACAAAAAGTGTAAATTGAGGTATATATAGACAGAGAGAGAAGGCAGAAGATAGGTCAATAACACTAACATTAGAGTTACAGAGCTGGAGTTTGGAATAGTCCTAGGGTTAGGAACAACTGGCTGACTCATGATAATGAAATAATTGACTTTTCATAAATCTTGGATGAATCTTCAGATTTGTCTTTCTTGTTCATCAAATTTTCCCTCTTTCTTTGGTGGTGAAATGTGTGTGTGTGTATGTGACAGACTGACCATGAGAGGCTTAATACCTGACATAAAGAAAACAGCCATCAGATGGCTGCTCTGTTGGATGGGACAGGAACAAATAGATGATAGCAGATGATTGGTTAGAAAAAGAAAATTTACATTGCTTCAGGAATAAGAGACATATCTCTCTATTTACCTCTTCCAAATGGTCCAAAAGCAGCACATTCCTATGTCTTATTCAGCATTTTTAATTTACACCTAAATTGGCATTTCTGGATGACCCTGTTGTAGAGAAGAAGCTAATAACTTCAGAAATAACTGTATCAGCCTTACTGATCATTACCTGTATTAGACAGCTAGAGGAAGGAGACCTGACCTTCTGACTAGGTAGATACTAAGTTTTCGCTAGACAACACATAAATTACAAGAGACATGCCTCTACCTTAAGTTTCAACAAAAGTATGCTGTCAAATAGATTTTTTTGCACTTTTCATGCCAGGAAGAGAAAAAAATAGCTTACTGCTAGTGAACTGCAACCAAAAAATGCAGCTTTAGTAGATTTTGCTGAGCTCTAGACAACACCTACATAAGTGAGTTGGTTTGCTTCAGGTCAAGTTACATCAATCAGCAGTTTCCCTATTATATTAGAGACCCTTAGGATTACACACAAGTTAAATGCCTTTATGCTCCATTCATGAAAATCTTTCCAAGAGTACATTACAAGCCTAAGTAATTTAAATGTGGGAGCACACTTGGTATAGAACAACTTACTGGAGAAAACGCCATTGTAGCTACTGACATTTGTATGTTGAACCTGTCCAACAAGTAGCAAGGCAGACTCTTACTGACTGAAGGGAATAATGCTCAGAACACACCTTTTAATAGGATCTGAATCACCATGACGGTGAGAAATGCAGCAGAGGCACAAAGAAAAGCAGTGTGGGGTGATGTAATCCCCAAATCTGGGTAGTGTATATTATTCTCCTACCTAGGTATCCTTTCAAAAGGCTGGATGGACAAGTAGTTAACAATGGAGCTTCTCTGCAGCGTTTCTTAGCCTTTTCTTGCTCTCTTCCTTTCAGCTCATTGGCTTTGTACAACAGGGCACTTACTGTTTTACAAAGGAGGTTCTGATTTCTTTCAGCTGCCCTCCAGTATGCCAGATAAAGGACCAGACTTTCCCCAAGCTGCCACACGGTCATAAATGCTAGAAGTTCACTTGTCTGGTAGAAGCTCCTTTGCCCAGGCCTCTCTTAAATCCTCCTGCTAATCCTTCAGGGTCATCCATATGTCACTTACTGGAGCTTCACATAAACACTGTAACTCTTACTTTAGAAAGGGAGGACCCTTCTGTGCAGTTCACAGCCGGCAGCTTGCTAGACTATAGAAGAAAGAGTTACACTAATCCCAACAACTAACTTTATTATCAGCCTTCTGCCTGTATGCAGTTCATTCTGGGGTTGTTTTCAAAGTTAAGAAAATTACAAGAAACTGCCTTCCCTACCCCCCCCCTTGTTTTCCCCTACAATCCAAGTAAAACTAGAAATACAGTAGTATAACAGAAGCAGACTTCCATGTCATCAATTATTTATTGGATATTTAAATGTTATCTGATAAACCTAGTGCATTTGTGGTGAGCATTTCTCATACATGTACATCCTCACTAAGGCATATAAACTTCAGTACTGAGAAAGGATATAGCTTAATCTGTGATATATCCTTTTCAAAGCTGTGTAAGGGGCAGCCAGAACTGCTTTATGCCCCAAAGCAGGTGCAGAATACGTTCAGAATAATGACCCAGTACTTCTTGCACTTGCTAGCAAAGAGATGATGGGAACTGTACTATTTACAGGGTAGTGCTTTAATCTTTGAACATACAGAGAAAACAAAAAGCAATTTAGTCTCAAGCAGGGATAACAGAGGCTGGATCTGTATCTGTACAAAAAAAGGTCACAAGCTCTTGACCCCATGTCAATGCTAAGAAAACGCTGTGCCTACATTGCTACCTAGGACAGGATGCTGATATGATGTGGATTAGAGACAGGTTTTTGTCCAGCTGAGCTGCTGCTCCAGTGCAGAACCTCAATAATGCTGATGGTAAACTCTTCCAATATACCTACTTTCCTATTTAGGTTCTAGCAGTAAGCTAGAACAGTTTAAAATGTAAACTCTTTGAAAAGACACAGGCTCTCATAAAAGACATCTTTCCTTATTCAAAATACTGACAAAGATCAGAACCTTTTACAGCAGTAATCTCTCACATTTGAGTACTCATAATGTTTTAAATAAATATAAAATGTCCTCACAAAATAAGACATTCATTTTGAATACTCAATAACCTTTCTTTTTTAAGTAGGTTGCCAACTTTATTTCATTTAACAAAACAAACATACGACATCTTATGCTTCCAGGCATGTTCATGCACAGTGATTCAAACAGGAATGCATCTACGCACTTATTCTGTGTGTTACTTGCAGACTACCTCTGTGAGTTATTCTCTTTGTAATTACAGCCTTTCACTAAATGGCATGGAAAAGATGAATTAGGCCACATTTTCCAAGCAGTACATGCAACAATGCACAAGCCTATTTGAAAAACTTGCCTATAAAGACTTGCAGTTCATTAAAGGAATTCTGTTACTTCACAATCTTCCCATCCATCACTCTGAACTTTGTCCTTTTACTTGTGACTTTGCAAAAATCGTTTGCTACCGCCATGAAGGGCAGGGGCCACATGCAGGTACACAAGGGGCTCAGTGTTACAGCTTCATCTCTGCCAGTGAGAGTGGAACAGACACGGCACTGGGGTAAGGAATGAGAGAGAGAGAGAATGGAAGGTAGCAGAAAGCGTCACCTTCTGGGTTTCCTTAGGCCTAGATATCTTTCTTAGGTAGAAAGATAGCTACTGAAATAAAGCTTGAATAAGAGCCATATCTGCAAGCTTTCGTAAGGCCCCAAAAAACTCACTCCATCAGACTCTTAAGAAAAGCTTATGGTTGTTCATGTGCTCTGAGTTTCTCACAGAAACACAGACAAGATATTCTCAAGAGATCCAAGCAATAAAAAAACTTTACTGGCAACTTTCGAAAATCAGAGAAATTTGGCAAGATTTTAAAGCAGCATTCAATCAACATAAAGCACATCACAAAGCATTGACTTAGCAAACTCCAAGCCCATCCAATTTTAAGTTTCTTAAAACTCCAAGAAGGACGAATTAGAAGAAGAAAAAGGAAGAGATAAATACAGAAAATATATAGAAAAGTACAAGTTAATTACCAACTCCCAGCTCCAGTAGTGTTTAGCTTATAGAAATTCCAAGAGGAGGGAGGATCAAGACATGTGCTTCTTCCTATTCTTCAAATACCTTTCTGGGCTCTTCCCCAGGTGAGGCTTGGGGTGATTTGGCCACACAGCAGCTGGGTTAGGGGCTCCAGAGGCAGGTGTGAGCATTGCCTCCAGTGTGCCAGGGGTTGGCAGCCACTGCAGGGCTGGGATACAGGCTGGGGGAAGGGTGGGCTGTAAGGGGCAGTTCATCACCTCACCAGAGCAAGACCCCAGCTGCCCCTTGCCACACACACCTCCCTGAAATGTTTCAAGCCAGCCATCCTTCCAGGCTCTAACAGCTTTACATATTTAACTTCTCAAAAAATAGGTTATCATTTTATCTTATAAAATTCCACAAATTTTACAGTGCATGTTTTTGCTGAATCTATGTCTTTTTGACTCTCTGGGAGATGAGAGACTAGTGATGCTCATTTTGCCCCTTGCCTCTCAGGGAGAATCTGTCACTCTGTGTGATTGCTGAGAAGGTTTATAAACACTGCTCCAGACCTGAACCTCAGTAAAGCTAGAAGGACTGGAAGAGAAAACTTGAGACTTCTTCACTTGGATTGCACAAGGCATTATTACATGAACACCTACTAAGGTTATTTACAAGTACTCACCAAAATAGCTTGGAGTTCATTCCCAACCTCAAGGCATACCACTGGTTTTAGAACCACTGCTAAAAAGTCTGTGCAGTCACAGTGAATTCTTTCCAGCATCTAAAATCAGTCAGCTTTTAATTCACCCTACCAGTGTACCATAATTGCAATAACGCAGAGAGATTGCACCTGCCCCTCCCCCAAAAAAGCCTCTTTTGCCTCTATAATGAGTTGCAGCAGGGAGGTGTAGCTTATCAACCTGAGATTTCCTGCTGATCTCTGTTCCAGCTGTCCCCAAAATAAGGGTTAATGAGGATAGAGACATGGCTATTGTAACACAAGCCCAGAGGCTCTTGAGCCTGGAATACACATGTAGAGATATGTATGCTATTTTTCCCACTTTCCCAGAAGATGTCTAACAAACAGAATTTATGTGTCAGGTTTGTTTCTATACTGCACAGCACAACGTAATGCAGAAATAAATGTTCTGGGTACAAACGAAGAAGCAGAAATGGCTCAGTACTATACTTGAACTATTTTACTGAAGAAGCACATTAGTCCACAGATATTCAATTAATCCCACCTGGGAACATGATAACTGCTTTGGTTGTTTAATTCATTAAAAAAATTCAGAATAATTTTGGCACAAGAAAGTAAAAAAGAATAGACAGAAAACATGACTAAATTACTTAATGTTATTTAAAATGCATATTTTCAAAACGAAAAATAAAAGTGTTCAAAAAACACATGATAAAAATAAACTTTACTACTAAAGTTGCAAATTTAGAAAAAAATAAGAAATTCCAGTGTTACCTTAAGTTATCCTCTTCTTAATTAATGTTCCAGAAACTGTGGTTTTAACAGAATGTTTTTCAGTCCTCTGAAACAAATAATGCTTAGTAATGGTTACTCAGTCTTGTATTTTCTCTTAATTTTTTGTTTTATAGCCCACACTCTATTTACTACTCATGAGTCAAGCTCTTTACCTAAGACAAGTCTATTTTCCTCTTTGTCTTTTCAAGTGCACTTAACCATTATAGTTTGTGAGACTGAATTATTCTAGGAGTTATGTTCTAATGTCAGTCATGTGAGTTTTGAAGCTATCAATATTTCAGCAACTGAGAAGACTAACAAAGAGGCATTAATGGTAAAACTTTTAACTAATATTGAGTATTCAATTTCTGAAAATCATGGTTAGTGAGCTTTAGGACTAATTTTGGTTTAAATTAATTTTTCTGACTTAGCAGGGAACTCTGTCCCCTAGAATCAGGGATTGAGTCCAGTTGTTCTAGAAAAACTAATTTGCCTTAATTGAGGCCTAAGTTCTTCCTTTTCCTCTTATAATTTGTCTAATCCACTACTATATTCCAATATTTCATATTCTGAGGAATGGATCCTATAGAAAACAATAATCTTTTCTTGAATGACCTTAAACCATGTCAAAGCAAATCTGCTCAGAATGCTATATTATGCAGGGACTTTGCAGAAGAAATCTCTTGTAATCAAGGCAAGACTGCCTTGTCAGTAAACATAACGAGGGATCCTCAAGCACCTCAATCTTGACATTTCCTAAAATCTGAGCAGTTGACTTTGCAACCAAAATAAAGATCTTTTAAGGTTTTTGTTTGTGCCGCATCCTTATCTGTGATCATATATCAATTTTTCATTAACACAGTTAGAATTATTAAATCTAATAAGAGGCAGTTTTTCAAATTCAGGAATTACAACAGGCATGCCATCACTAGAAAATAAGGAGATATTTACAATTCTGATACCAGAGGAACAGTGAGACTTGACTGTTGCAACCTTCATACTATGACAGCAAAATATTTCCTTGCCAGCAAGAGCTCCCTTTCAATTTTCTTAGGGCGTAAGACATTTTGTTTCACTGTGCCTCTGATACTCCTCATGTTCCTTGTTCACTTTGGCCTCCTTTTCCCATTCTCCTTGTATAACCATTTAAAATCTCCTTTCCTTCACGAAACATGTCTTCCTCATCTTCCTATTTCTACCTGCTGTTATTTGCTTTGTTTTTCCTTTTTTTTTTTTATTTCCACACTCATCACTCATTGTCTCTGATTCCCATTTCAGTCTTTTCACTCCAACTTTTCAACAAATCTCTGCATCTACTTCACATCAACAAATCAGGAGCCACTTCTCTATTCTTTTGGACATCCCTTTGTCCACCTCAGTTGCCAGTCCCAGCTTCCTTTCTTACTCCCTCAATCTAAAATACACCTATCTACCCTCTTCAAGTCCTACTTATGTCCCTCTGAATTTTGTTCAGGCAGGATCCTCCCCAAGTCAACAGCCCAAAAGTTTGACTGCAGTATAAAGGAAAGGGTGTCCTCATTCTCACTTACACGTATTGTTTCTGCTCCTGCCTGGAGCAGCCCACAGCTGCAATTGCATTCCTTGAAAAACCTGCTGAAATATCAAGAATGAAACATGCTGAAATAAATAAATCTATGAGATACAGAGTTGCAAAACTGGTAAAATTGTAGTAAGCAAGGATGGACTGTCCTTTTCTGGGGTACCTATATCACCTAGACAACAAAAGGCCACTGCTTGACGCAGCCATCTCTTCACTCTTACAGAGTTTAGCCAGATCCTTTTTCTAAGTCACAGTGGAGCTGGAGTTTTCCAAGAAAAGCATTAGCTAAACCTTAGGCATTCATAGATGTTAGCATATGAAGCCTGATGCTCTTCTGAGATGGAGCTGTGGTTTTCTTTATAGAGAAGAAAGTGCAATATGGACTCTGCTTCAACAGGACCAATTAAACTGAAATCTATTGATTTAATGTTGATGATCAAACCTTTTTTTTAAACATGAAGAATATAGATGGAGAGTCTATAATATTGAAAGTTTATGAAATATTTTAACTCAATTCCAATTTAACAAGATTTCACTACAGTTGTTTTTTGAGTATTGGTGGTGGGAGGAGGGGTTTGGTTTTTGGATTTGTTGGGTTTTTTTGTCCACTCTGCATAATTGTTGCACCTTCATGTTTTTCTGAGCTAATTGAAGAGTTGCCCTTTACAGTCACAAGAGAGAAATGAGCACTTATTTTGTGCAATTAATCTAATATACATTGGATTTAAACTTCTAGATGAAAGATACTGTGTTTGTTTTCCTCCGTGCTGTACAGAAGCAATTTAGTCTGTTTCTCTTCAAGATACACAAGATTCCAATCATTTTAACAACTTCTCTTATTCATGTCTGTGTACATTTTTCACAGTTCACTCTGTGTGACTGAGTCAAAGTTGGATGTGTATGAAACTGTGGAAACTGTTTGTGCCCCCTTTGCCTGGATAAAACCAGGGGAACAGAGAGCACTTCCATGGCTGTTACACTGGAGCACATTGCACAATGCTGGGGTGAAATACTTTAGATAAAGGTGTACCAAAATAATGGGCCTTTTCCACCATCTATACTAACCTTTTAATAGAGTGGAAACAGTCCCTGAGCATATAGCAAATCTGTACTTTTTGTTTCCACATAAACACCTGAATATGCAAGACACAGTCTGGCCTTAAGTACGTTTCTTTGTGAATGAACTATGGCAAAAAAAAGTACTATATTTGAGTGTGAAAAAGAATTGCAGACCTGAAGCCATAACATTTCCACTTTTAACCATCTCTCTTTGAATCACTCCTTTAGCATGCTTTTGCCTGCTTAAGAAGTATTGAAACAAACACACAGACAGAAAGGCTGAATTATTTGTCCCTTAGTGAATCCTCGAAGGAAATCAAACTAAGGAATAAAGTTTTGTAGCAGATGAAAAATTCCCCTACCTTTTATTTTCTCTGTTTGTATCTGCTTCTGTTGATAGTTGAGATCTCTTATGCATTCACATCAGCATTTCTCAATTTAGTGAGCATGCCATGGCAATTGATTTAGACAATGCAATAGCTGTGACAGCAATCGGGAGGCACTCCAAATTTAAAAAGTAACAGGACACGCAAAATTGAAGCTACTGACTGTTTTTGTGATAATTGAATTTCATTGAGTTTTAGTGTGAGAAATGAGCAATAAAAGGGCAGTTTCCAGCCACAATTCCAGGAAATGGCTCGGGCAGCATGTATCAGTAAAATATACGTTGACCATTTACATGCAGAAATCATCTGTGTTACTGATTCAGCCTAAAAACCTTCTTTCCTTCTTAGCTGCATAAATAATTTCAAAATAGAATAGGCCAGCCTTTGAGATAAAGAATTAAAGATAAAAGAGGCTGAATAATTTTGTATAGCTCTAGGACAGCAAATTTGCTGTGTGGGCAATTTCAATATGTTCCATCCTGAAGAGTTGCAAATTAAGATCTTTTTGGTTGCAATTTTTCCAGTACAGTTACTGAGGAAAGCTGTTTTTCTGGTTCTTAAAAAATTAATTTTTCACAACAGAAAATATGCATTGGCTTTTTTTGATGCCTGAACTCGTTGCTTTTGGAGTGATTGTATTTCTTTGGGCGTCAGCTTTGAGGTCTGTCTTTCAATAAGCACAGTAGTCCTCTCTATTCTTAATGCAGTTGCAATTCACTCTGCTGACACTCAGCACTGCTTTGAGAACAGCCTTCACACCTTCAGAAATAGCAGGTTAAGGAATTGCACAGACTCTTTTGTTCTTTGTAGGAGACAATGAAGCTTCATAACACACTCTCCAACTGATGTTCACTTCTGCGGGTGGAGTTCAGGCAGGTTTAATCTAGACTGGATACAAACTGATCTTTGTGACTGCTCCTTTGATTGCAAGAAATGTTCACTCTATACAGAAGTTCCAGCCCTACACAACTTCTCCTTCTAAGAGTTCTTCAGAAGTGAAAGTTTCTTGCCTCTGTTATTGATTTCATGAGTTCAATAGCTTAAAAGCAGGTGATTAATGAATATGTGATCCAGATCCTGAAAAAAACTCAAATAAAATAGTGTTTGCCTCGTCACATGTCTGACCTATTTTACAATAAGGGCTTTTATGACTGGTGAAACTGCAAGTAAATGTTGTGACCTAGCCTAGCCTTACTGTAATGGGGCACATACAGCACTCTGAGAACACCTAGGACATCTGTGTTTTGTACTGACATTCGGTCCACTGACGACTATAAGTTTCAGCAAGTTTTACAAGGGTTGGGGTTACATTTGACTCTAAATTCAAATGTAGAGGAGAATGATATTAAAGAGAATCAGCAAATAAATTTTTTTACTGTACCTGCCTTCTACTTGAGACATGTTGTATAATGAAAGAAGATTTATATGGTTCTCAGAACAAAACAAATTAAGCTCAGCTATTTTTTATCACTTTAACAAACAATACAACATTGAAAGGCTTAAAAAGAATAAGGTTAGCTGAGAGGGTGTTTTGCTTCTCTGAATAATTGCTGACTAACCTGTTTCAAGATATTTATTTTATGTATTCATAGATTCTACTCTGTTACCTTGAAGATGTAGGAAGAACTGATGAGAATTTAAATATAATTCATGGTAACAGATTTGGGGCAAGACTTAGTCAAGTCAGTGCATTCTCTTTGCATAAATAAATAACTTTTTGTCCATAGAATAAGCTAGTTATGTATTGCACAAATAGAACTGTAATCATAAAAAGAGAGAGAGAGAAATAAGAATTACATAGCCACTCTTCAATTTTTCACATGGAACTATGGAACAGTTACACAGGAGTCAGTGCTTAGCAAAGCTTCCAAATTCAAATGTAGAAATGCCTTCATTACTCATTCATGCAAAGGGAATGTGGCTAAATGTGGATGAACATACAATTAGACATGAAAATCCAATAAGAGCACAGAATAACAACAATGGCAGCATGGGGAACCATAAACTAGCATTGATTTGCATTTATCATTAATTTGTATTCAATGTGTGATACACCTGATGAAGCACTGGGAAATAATGTATGTTTGCAAAGCAGTGCTCAGAATTGCTCTGCCACCATTCCAAAGACCTGGTGAACTGAGGCAATGTGACAATTGCCAGATTTTTTACTCAAACACAGAATCTGACTGAGGGATCAGCTTTCCCCTGTCATAGTGAAAAACAGATCCACAATTGTACATTTCAAAACAACCAGGGAGAATGTAAATGTAAGTCAGCTGGGTGAAAGAAGAAAACATATCGGACGGTTTCTATGCAGTAAAAGCTGAAATAAGGTATACATGCAAATACCTTTCTATCAAGATAACTTTGGAGGACACATATAAAGGGTAGCAGAAATGCAAGAATCTCGAATTGCTTCTAAATTCTGCACAGAAAGCAGACTCTAGTCAGCCCCCACACTTTTCATTCTCTCTTTTCAGAATAGGTTAATGTGAAAAAAATCAATAGGCTATTAAAATATTTCAAAGATGTATTTCAAACCAATTCTATAGACATATTCTTATCTACCAGCAATGCACACACCTGTCAAGCAATGACAATACTTTCTGGAGGAGAACTTTTTTTAATATTAGAATAAATACTAGAACATACTACTCTGTAAATGTCAGGAGTACAAGCAAAAACCTGCAGGGAAGGTTCCTTTTGTTCTTTTTTTTTTTTTTTTTTTTTTTTTTTTTTTTCTGCTGAGTCTGCCCCTCTTTTGGCTTGCTCAGAGCACAGGTGCACAAGGCAGGAAGGCTTCCCTGCATGCTGAAGAGAAGGCTACTGCACTACAGACTTGCCATGGTGCCTCAGGGTACTCACTGAGGTACCAAAGCTTTAACAGACAAGGCCTACAGCCCAAAGCAGCTACGTGTGCTGATCCTTTCCATTATCATAAAACATAAAGCAATGCACTTCTGCCAGCTGCATTTCTGCTTTTGTTTACCACACCTATTACTGGCTTGTTAATTCTGAAGGAAATCTCCATTTCCTTGTAAGATGCATCTCATCAGCAATTATTTCATTTTGGGTCTAGCACTCATTACAGAGTATGGCTAAAAGAAAAGTACTGATGATGCACTTACTTATACATTTTGTTACCTAGACAGTGAGATTTGTAGAATGAAGCCAGTTTGCTGCTGAATATCAGTGTGCACAAGATGAATGCCAGAAGGGAAGCCAGGACTAAGAATCAGCTTTGCCACTGGCTGTTTGTGTAGCCCTGCTCACATCACTGAAGAGTTAAATCCTAACCTGAGACAGAACTTTTAACCAGGAAATTAAACGTTCCTCAATGTTAAAACCTATTCACATGAAAATCCCAGTCCAGCTCTGTTTTTAGCCTGTAGACCCTTGAATTGCAGAGATCTCTCTTTTGAAATTTCTCTTCCTATGGAGAAATTCAGCATTTTTAAATCACCTCATCTTTATTATGACTGAATAATAAGGAAATATTTCAGCTAAAAGTTCATCTCTGATGCAGAAATTTCATTATTTTATTTAAGACTTTTGATTAATTTCATCTAGGTACAACTAGGAAAAGCTCTAGCAGCTATCCTCTCTTTAAGGGATGGCCTGAAGGGATTTTTCAATGAAGTAAATAGAAATTGGGCAAAAAGAATGAATTGTTCTTGGAGCCGGAAGCAGGGTAGCCAGAGAATGCCTCATCTTTGGTCCAACAATCCTTTAACTGGTCGATAAGAGCTAACAATACCCCAGTCGAGAAGCCTTTCTTCCTTGTGGTATGGCTTTCTTTGGAGTAGTGACAATTGTGTGCTTGAAATTCTCTGGCAGGTTGCTTTTTTCTTACCTAAGCTCAGCATGTTGTAATGCAAAAACTTGTGGCACCTATATCCTTTTGTGTATCTGATATTCCTAAGATATTTTTCCACACCAGGGCAGTAAAAAGAGAAGTTTGTGCTTGTCATATACCCAGAGCAAACATGTCAATTGTTCTGCTAAATAAATAGACCTATATTATCTAACAACAGCATGATGGTTTGGTTGAGTGACTCACTGTGTCATCACTGTCTGAAGATTCCTTTGCACTAAATTTAGATCATGCAGTTCATGATCTACCCTGGGAGTAAAGATTAGAATCCACTCATACAAACTTTTTAATCTATTTTATTTGTGTGCATCATCAGAGTCTTTGTTAGAGAGCTGTTGTTTGCAGATGGTTGCACTTGCAGAGCAGAAGGAGCAAGACCTGAAGATAATGACATCTAATTTCCCAACCACTTCTGTAAACCTCGATTTAGCATTTCAGCAGAACAGATTTGTACCAACTAAAGCTAAATAAACAATATTCCCAGATTAGCAGCATAAAAATAAGTGCTGTGGCTCTGTTTACTTTTTTTTGGAATAAAAGCATTCTATGACAATGCCTAATTTTTGTGCCTAAAGCACTAGCTTTGCTGTTTCTCTTCCTGATTAGAGTCTCTGAAACACACCATAACATTGACCTAAACATCAGACTTTACTTGAACATGCACTTATATGCTTTTAAGTGATGAGGGGACAAACATTTGCTATTAACACAGATATAACACACACTTTATCTATTAACACATAAAATAGTAAAATATTTCCATATCGCTCATTTTCAGTCACTCTTGAGTTAAACATAAAAAGGATAGGACATTCAACAACTGGTCAAAGATCCATGTAGGGATGAACAGGATGAACAAAGGTGGTCTTGTCCTAACTCTGGATTTAGCTGCTCAAACATAGGCTCTTTTTGTAGCTTTATTTCTGTTCCCTCTGTTCTTCTAATGCATTATTATCATCTGCTGAAATCCTGAAAACTTAGACTAAGGTTGTAGATGTGTGTTATAATAAACTAAGGCATGACAAGCAATGACTAAACACAGTGAAGTAAAAGTCTCTGAAAATAATTATTAATACAGGAAACCAAAATGCCAGCTAAGTTTAAGACAACAGTTGCAGGTATTTGCAGTATATATATATATCTGTCAGTTTATAAACTATTTCACCAGGCTGGGGAAGCCCCAAATGCAAACATTTTCTAAAGTGCCCAGGGACTGTGGCTGTGCTGATGGCTATCACATTTCCTTATGATAGTTTTCAGAGATGTTTCTNCAAATTTACTGGGTTTTAAATAATGTTATTTAATTAATAAATTATTTAATATACTTATGTCCTAATACAAATGATGGCAATACAGCCAAGTCTTTTTGAAGAAGCTTTCACAGATTCACAGAATAGTTTGAGTTGGAAGGGACCCACAAGGATCATCAATTCCAATGCTAAAGTAAATG
>VZTT01046586.1:1380-48861 GCA_013400855.1 Buphagus erythrorhynchus | reverse complement strand
AAGGACATATATCTGTTCCATCAGACACAATCGAACAGATGAAGAATAAACATTTCCTTTTTATATATACACAGTATTTAGCACATTAAGCCCCACTCTGTCGTAAACTAAGCTAGCCAAAATAATAGTGCTGAAGTCCTAACACTCTGGGTTTTTTTTCCAGAGTCACTGCAATTATGCAAAATTAAACCCAAGGAATGGTAGGATTCTTATGGAGGTGTGATTGCTCCTGCAGGCATTCCCTGCCACCTGTTAGCATTACAAAGTACGATGCTCTCTTCATTGTCTGCTTCCCTTGATACATTTAAAATTTTCATCTGGTCACTATGCTAATACTTCATGTGACTATTTAAGACACCTTTTGAAAATGTAAATGGGAAGCAAGCGTAAATTCTACGTATTGAACAAAGTGACAACAACCATTTACACTGATTATACACTTTTCATTAACAAAACAAAATTGTATTAGATGATCATTAATATCAACTAAGACAAACAATTAAGAATATTACAATTTTTCTATCACATGCCACGTGCAGTAGAAAAAATCAAGGCTTTTCAAAAATCTGGAAAATTCTGTTAAGTCAGATTCATTCATGTACTTAAGGGTAATGAGAAAAGTCCATTCTTTGTGAAACAGATCAAAAATGAACAAGAAAGTCTAATAACAGAATCTGTCTTTTATTTATAGCAAAATAAATTGGTAAACAGTGAATATTTATTACTTAAGCAAAGGGAGTTTTCCAAATAAAGTTGGTGGCATGCTGCCAATACGTGGAATACATAGGCATTTGGCAAAAGGCCATTTCCTTGATGCAAAATTGTTCCAAAGGAATTCTTACTGGTTAAGTATTTCTCTTTACCAAAATGCTTCTTACTCTCTAATTTATGAGCTACTATAAATCAACTTATCAGATGTTTTATTAAGCTTTCTTGTTTGAATTTGAATTTAACCACTGCTAGGATTACCTGAGGTAAAAGTCCTACCACTTATGCAAAGACACAAAAGCACTACAGATTCGATCCAAATAATGCTGCTGTCAAATGAAATCTTTCTCACCAATCACTGAAGGCTTTCAGCCTACTAGGACAAATCTTCTAAGGCTTGACAGGAAAATCCACCTATACCATTAAGGTACAAATTAATAAAAACAATTCAAAAACGGTTTGCAAGCTTAATAGTAAAGCAGCCTGGTTTGTGCACCTTTCTCAACCAAAATTCACTTCTTAAAATCTAATCACATCAGCATGTATCAGAAGCAAACATCAACAGTTCAGGAAAGGCAGAAAGTCCAAAAATAAAGTCTGAAAGTCTGACCTCACAAATGCCTCTGAAAACACAGCTAAGAGTATCTAAACTACCCGTCTTTATTAGCAATATGTACTGTGATAACTGAATTAAATAAGGTAACACTATATGTCACCAAAGTGACATATCTTCCTACCTGATGAACATCTACCCTTCCATCATTGATGGATATCTACTCTGCCTTGGTTATGCTTGCTGAATACCATTAACATAAATTTCTTCCATGGGGAAAAAAAAATCCTATTTTTAGGTTAAAAAAGAGAGTATGTTCTGAAACACAGCTTAAACAAAACAAAAATTCAAAAGTGTCAATTCAAAACTTGTTACTGTAAGTTAAAATAATATAAAGGATTTCTAAATGAAATCACATCATCCTATTTACTTTTCACAGCTATTTCTGTGTGTTTCTGTAAAACAAAAGAGCACACTCATGACTTTATTTATCCTTGTTATTCACAAATCTACTCATTCTTTCTCACTAGCATGAATAGCTTATGCAGCAAGACAAGCTCAGCATTGACCATACCTAGTTGTTGTGGGCTTTTTTTTCCCCCTAAAGAAATGCTACCAGTTACTTTGGTGAAGAGACATAAGGCTGTAAATTCCTATCCTCCATCAGTAGCACTGACCTCAGAGCAAACCCCACAACTGGCTACAGGCATCCAACATCCATCATTGTTCCTGAAACCTAATCTTTCAGGGCAGGACAGCTGCAGTGGGCAGTAGTTAAGCAGCTTTCTAAGATACACTACCATCCTAAACAAACAAAAATAAATAAATAAAACTTCCTGTCCTACTTTCTAACCAGTGTTTTAGAAATATCTCATTGCATGTTTTTTACATCAAATTAGTCAGTTTCAAAATAATAAGCCATTTGCTTTTTAAGGAAAAAAGAGTCAAATTTCAGGAAGTGTTAATACACAATATACCTGTAAATAGGATTTTAATAAAATGTAGCATAAGAGGCAAAGAAATTATGCACCTGACAGTTACATTAGTGACACCCAGGCAGAAAACACTTGGTCCTATAAATAACCTTTTAAGAAAAGACCTCCCTGCCTTCGATAAATTCCACAGAGGGAGAAAGCCCTTTCCTAAAGTAAAAAGAAAAGAAAATTAAATGTGTGATTAACAGAGGTTTAGTAATACAGGTGAACACAAACAAATTAATCATGTCTTTGGGTTAGAAACAGTGACGCATATCTGCTTCATAAACCCCCTGTCTGTGGCACAGATGAATAAATGGAATAGACCACAGAATTTTGTATGTATTTTTGTGAACTTTAATAAGATCAGTTTTATCTTTCTGTTTTACAGGAAAAGGGGAAAAGGAGTGGGGAGGAGAAGGAAGGTGAAGGAGAGGGAGCAAAAAAATGAGATAGTAGAAATAGAAGTCTATTCCTTGTACACAAAATTCAGCTTTTTTTGGCAAAGTTTTCAAAAAGAGTATGACCTACAGATAGTTCCAAAAGCAGTTAAGATTTTTTTTTAAATTTAATCAACATTGTAAAGCAAGCAGAATCATTGTGTTCAAGCTCAGAAAACAGTGATTTTCTGAAGATCAGAAAGACTAAGAATGCATTTGAATTTTCTCTTGCTGAATCAAAGCAAGCATCAATAAACCTAGATTTTTGGGTAAAACCAGTGAATAAGCCAAGGTGAGATGCTGATATCAAAATGGGACTGGGCAAATTTGTTAGAGAAATGTGTATTTATTTGCAAATTTATACCTAAGCCACATTTGTTTTGGTCAGGTTGGTATTGACTATATTCTTCTTAGGAATCACCCGATTGTGCATCCTAAAAAGCCAGATTTTAGACACTATTTACTGAACTCTTGACTTACAGATACGTAATTTCCAGAATACTAAAGACTGTAAAAGCTTGAGCAATATAATTGCCAGCATAACTTGATATACCACATTTGATATACTGCTTGAGAAAAAAAGTGTGCATTATCTGACCACAGCAATATGTGAGCAGTTCGGTTGGCACTAACCAGGACATCCATTTTGATTGCCTGCAAATAATAAATTAATTTGTATACCCATGGAGTGACTTCCCTAACTGGAAGATTACTGAAAAGCTAAAATAGCTGCATTGTGCTTAAATATGAAGAAGCTAAGGACATGATAGCATGGTATTAGGGCATGTCCTCTGAAATAAATAGATCAAAGCACCTGAAATTTCATCATTTTCTGTTGACTGAGGAGGACATTTTCTACCCATTCTTTGAATTCAAAAGAACACACAGAATCCCCACCAGAAATCAGGTATCAAGTATAAACAGAGAAGCTGATTTTAGAAAAAACCTCTATCTCTTTTGAAACTCTAGTGCAAGATAATCACCTTGTCTTTTTTGTTCTTCTCTTTCTGTAACTGTGCTATTAAGGTTATGAAGAAGCCTGTCACAGCATGTAAGCAGAAGACACTTAAAGAGGTAAATTAAGGGAATATCTTAGGGAAGTTCAGACTATATATGTGT
Source organism: Buphagus erythrorhynchus (assembly GCA_013400855.1). Classification (NCBI taxonomy): domain Eukaryota; kingdom Metazoa; phylum Chordata; class Aves; order Passeriformes; family Sturnidae; genus Buphagus; species Buphagus erythrorhynchus. The sequence continues at coordinate 45,067 of VZTT01046586.1, read as the reverse complement.
ACCTGCTGATGTAGCTGAAGAACAAGCTCATAGTTTATTTGACTTGTTGCTTTTATGAATGAATTGAAAGAAACTGAATAATAGTAACTTAACTTCTTAAAAAGCATTACATACTTTATTCAATTTAACCTCATTTTTTGCATACGAAAAAATTTTATTATTCTGTATCTTTTACTGGCATTTTAGCTATCCAGTTCTTACAGGATGACATAAACATGCTATGTTTAAGGTAAGTATTATTAATAAACTACCAAAAGTCTTCTGAGCTTATGAAATTAAGTTAAAACTGTGCACTAGTAAATATGGTTCTACCAATGCCCAGTGTCTTAAAAAGTGAAGTGAAGTGAAGCTTGTGGAAAGGAATTTACAGGCAAAGCACTCTAATGTAACCTTTTTCTAAATCATCAGATTTCTCCAGCTGCACTGCAACCTTCACGGTAGCAGATCACCACGAGAAGTAAGCTTCCTCTCTGCTCCTACTTGGTAATTTCCTAATAGTATTCAAAGAAGTATTTTTAAACATATATTCTTGCTTTAGGCTGCCAATTTGCCAGCATGCATTCATTAATTGGCTTTATTTAAGGCCTTTTCCAAAGAACACAAGGATTAAGCAAATAAAGTACACTCACAGAGTATGCGCAATTGAGTTTTCATAAAAATATAGTATGTTGACTATATTATGACAATTGTTTTTAAAAGAATTACAACGAAAGCAAGCTCCTGTTACAATTGATGGCATTATGTCACTGACACTGAACTTAAACCAGCAAATATTTATACCTTTTCCTCAACTCTTGTTAGAGAACAAAAACTTAAAAATCACCACAGTCATATACAAAAATAAAATACAACGATTCATAGATCTATACTGTATTACTCCTTTTGATATCCAAAGCACAAATGAAGTGCCTATCCTCCGCATTTCAGAGCCACCGCCTTGGTTTACTGATAAGCAGTAAGACTCACACTTTTCAACCAACGTTTATCATTTGAGAAAACCTTTAAAGCAGATTTCATTACATTTCATCAAAACTTTACCTAAGGCGCACACACACATTTCAGAAAATTAAGTTCAGTCAATATTTGCACAACTGTTGTTGGTAAGATGACAAAGAAAGCCTCTTGCTATAACCGGCCCAACACCGAATTATATATAAGACCCTGATATTTTAAAAGACAGCTTATTAAAAAATTAACATACCATAGGAAAACTGCTTTTTGATTGTATGACCTTACTGTGATTCAGCTTGAAAATCCTTCCAAACGAGAATTCTCAAAGAGCTTAGTAACGGAAGTTCATTTCGAAGGAAATCCAATATGCAAATATTTCAGCTGTGCTCTTTTACGAATTGACTGCCTTGTCAGTTTCAAAAACTGAAAACCAACAATGGAACAGTGTAAGTATACTTGACCTTATTGCTTAATGTCTATTAAAAATGCTATGGCTAGTGAATTTTAAATATCTGAAACTGACACTCAAGAATGTATAGTACATCTTCGGCCCATTCATCCCCACAAATGCTGACTACGCTCCAGCCAAAGCCTTGAAGCCAACACACTCTCAAACTTATATAACACTTACAAAGCTAGTTTAAATACATCATCAATCTATGTCTGTTCCTGCCTTGTAGTAATCCTGTTTAGTTTATCTTTTAACCCTACACTCGCTTGGAACAGTAGTATTACTAATCTAACAGAAAAAACACACAGGTAACAAATCTGATTTTCTCAGCTTACAGAAAATATGAAATGCAGAAGACACACAAATCCAGCTTTGCCTAAAATTTGTACCTCCTGAGTCATCTTCATCCCCATCTCCCATAGTAATCAGGAAAGCAGGGACATTGGACACAATACAGGATTAGAGGAAAACAGATGAAGTAGGGTAAAAATAAAAATTAAATAATATGCAGTTTGTACACACATCTCCAAAAAACTGCACTCATTTATTAGTAAGGAATGAATAACTGGCAACTTTGCTTTTGACATTATGCACCTGTGTAAAAAATGTCTGGTGAAAGTGAGCATATGCCATGCACTGGTATCTGCTCTATGAAAGCAGTTTATACAGGCCCCTAGTGGCTCAGCACACACAGCAGCAGATGAAGGGGAATTCTTACTCTTCAGCTTGTGTAGTTTTGGTCCCTGCATTCCTCAAACACAGAAGCAAAAGGCGATGTTAAAAATGAAAGGTGAATTGCTGAATGGACTTAAATCTCCAGGTACTTACTTCTTTACCACATCCCCAAGTACATTCTTGCACACCGTCTCCTAAGATTACTGATTTACTAACACCCATTGAGTTAGCTGACTGCTGGTGGTTTGAGTTACATAACCATCACAGCAAAACGCTTATTCACATTATTTTTTAGCGCTCGTTTTAAAAGTAGTATGACTGATGGGTCTAAAAGCAGGTCCTAAGACCAATTCCTGAAACCTAGAAACACCAAGGTACCGTTTTCCTTACCGTTCACCATTCCTTGCCACAGCTTGCCATAGCACACACAAACCATAATGAATTTCTTAGTATCTCCTTAGAGAAGAAGACTTCTACTAAGACAAAGCTTTTACTGCTTTAAGTGGATACAGAAAAGCTATACATCATTTCTGCGTTGAAAGATATCTAAATATACCCCACCATATTAACGCAAGTGACAAAACTAAAATTGGAAAGCTACTCATGTAAAAAGTCTCTCATTAAATTCATCCTTTCTCTGTAACACTCAGTACCTTGAAAATCCCATGCCAGTATATTTACAGCTTTTAGCAGTTTTAACTGAGCGAAATTTGACAGCTGAATTTATTAAACTGACCAGTTCGTCAATTTCACACATTAAAAAAGCAGTAATAGCTCATCTCATGTGAGGGAATTTAAAGAAGCAAACAAAAAATTGCCATCTAAAGTAAGATGCAAGTACCTATGATCGTATTTAGGACAGGGGAGAATCTTTTTTTTTCTTCAGAGTTGCTCCATTCATAACAAGAATTGTAGGATTCGTTGATCCCAGCCCAGGAGAAAATGATGTCATTTACTATACACTTTTACAGCAAGAAAATAAAGTACTGACTGCTACAACATTTTACACTACTAGAAGATTCCAGAGGAAGGAAAAATATGATATATACATTTTTCCATCTCTGTATCAAAATTCCCTGTAATGTCCCAATATTACAGAGAAGTTGTGCTTGAATAAAAGGTATGTTGGAAGCAATCTCTGAAAGGCTGAGAAGACAGTCATAGCTTCCCACATTAATCCTAAGTTTAAGAGAATACAAGTGTCATCAGAAATACTCATGTCTGCAAAGAGGAAACTCGAAAGTAAATCAGCATCTACAGACTTACCCCCAATGTAACACTATCTCAGACGACAAGTGAAGAACACATAAAACCCTAACTACTCTGTGTAAACAAATTAACACTTCTACGTGTTTCAAAACTGGGAATATGGACATCGAAATCATGGTAAAGAAGCTGCCATCCTTACACGAGGTAGTAACTGTACAAAGGCCAAGCAAAAGAATAAAATACGCATGACAGCAGTTCTGGAGAAGTAACAAGGAGAAGCAGACATTCAAAAGCCATACATGCAAAGCTGAGTGATAATCACTTAATATAGAAACAATACCGTTCTGTCGAGAACTGAGGGCATAGATAAAAGGCAAAATAGGGGATTCAGTGCAAGAAAACAACTGTAAAACAACTGTTTTATCTGCCAGTCTGGGAGAGCCCGGTTGCAGTAGTAAGGAATGCCTCCTTGCACGGGCAGACGGCGCAGAGGGAGCTGCTAAGTTTGCTGAACAAATTCAAGAACCCCTCTGCAAGCGCTCGGAAAACTGAGTTTCCAGCCCGTTGTGCTTCCTTTCAAGTGGCTTCGAGAGAGTAAACAAAGAAATTAAAAGCCTAACCTGTGAAAAGCTTCGCATCTCCGTGCCTCCCTGCTCCGCCGAGAGACAGCAGGAGGAGGAGGAGGAGGAGGAGGCGCAGAAGGAGAAGGAGGAGAAAGAAGAGGAGGAGGAGAAGCAGGAGGGAGCCGGGCTCGGACCGGCGCCTGAGGTCCCTGCTGGCCGCTCACCCCCAAGCCCCTCTCCAGCGGCAGACGCCTAGTCTCTCACCCCTGCTACCTTCCCCCTTCTCCGAACCCGTTAGAATAAACAAAATAATTAATATTAATAATTCGTTCGCCAAAGCGAACAAACAGTGTGCTATTACCGTACTCCCCTCTCCCCGCCCGCGTACAGCGGCACTCAGTGGAAACGTCGACTCCGATCCATCAGTCGCCCTCTCCCTGCCCCATCCCCCGTCCCCGTACCGCAGCTCCCCTCGCTCCCCGAACAGGCCTCGCCGCCAGGCTGAGACCCGGCGGCAAGCCGCGGGGAGCGGGCTGGAAGCGGCCGGGGGGAAGCCCCGGGGCACCCACGGGAGAGTTGTGTGTGAGGAACATGTGTGCGGGCTGCGCGCACACACACACTTTTGTGCTCACACACACAAGCGCGCCTAAAGAGGAGGCAAAGAGGGAGCGGCGGCGGAGGAAAAATGGGTCAGGAGCGGGGCAGTTACCTGGTCATGCTGGTTCCCCTGGTCCCAGCAGCAGCCTTCGCCGCTGCCCGCCCGCCTGCCGCTGCTTCCCGCCGCCGCTGCTCCCGCTCGACTCCGGGGCGGCCAATTTAATCCGAGCCCCGCAGCAGCAGCAGCAGCAGCAGCTACGACCGAAGCCCCGCCGCTGCTGCCTGACGCTCGTGCGTGTCTCTCACAGTGCGGCGCCGGGGAGCAGGAGAGAGTCAACGAGAGTCCGAAAATCCAGCATCCAGAAGAGCCAGGTCCCCGCCTGCCTCCTCCTGCCAGCGCCGCCTCTCCTCCGCGCTGCTTTGCTCCGCTCTGCTCTTCTCCTTCCTGCGGCGGCTGCTGCTGCTGCTCCCGGGCGCGCTCTCTGTTCCCGAGCTAGCTGCTCCGTTTCCCCTCCTCCTCCTCCTCCCTCTCGCTCTCTCTCCCTCTCTCTCCTTCTTCCTTCCCCCTTCACTCTTTTTTTTTTTTTTTCCTCCTTTTCTTTTCTTTTCTTCCTTCGTCTTTTCTAGCCGATTCTTTCCCTACAAATAAAAGCGAGGTCTTCCACCCACTCTCCCGCCCTCCTTGCTACAAAAAGTGCAGTGCAAACAAAAGCGAGAGAAGAGGGCACAGGGAGGGCGGAGTGGGGGGGGGCAGACACGGGAAAAATTCCCAGAAACCGTCCCCGAGAGTCGAAACGTGAAGAGCCCTCCCCCACCACTCCGGTTCTCTCCTCTGGGTGAAAAAGGGGGACACCGCGGGGACACCGGTGGAGACGGCGTTCTCCCGTTTCGTGGGTTCGTTGCGGGCTTTGGGCTGGACGGCTGTTTGCGCTTTTGTGTGTGTGTGCGCGCTTTTGCTTTATTTGTTGGGTCGTGTTTTTTTGTGATTATTGTTTTTTAATCCTCTTACGCTGCGTGGGTCACAGGATCCGTACAGCCCCAAGAGTCGGGGAAGGCGTGCTGCCGATGTCCGTGGCTGTGCGTGTGTGGGCAGGGTGGGGGGTGCGGAGCGGCGATCGGGGCANGGGCGCTGGGGGCGGGGCAGTGACGTCACTGGGAGCCGGGCCGGGAGGGCGGCGGGCTCAGCGGCCGGGCGGGGCGGCGGCCGGGCCCCGCAGAACTTCCCTGAGCCCTGTGCCGGCGGCCTGCGCCGCTCCTCCGGTGCTCGGCTTCTGGTGCGCTTTCGCGGTCAGATGGTTCCACCGACCGGGGTTGTACCAGACTTGCCGGCCCGCGAGGGGTGTCCCAGAGTGACAGTGTGGCAGAGCGGTATCTTGTTATCAGTCACCTTGTGTGTGGCAAATCTCAGATTTTTTTCCTGACGAGTGGTCAGGTTTCATGCTGAGTGACACCACATGTTCCTTGGCGCAGTCGGTGGTGTAACGTTGGGCTAAAACACGGCCCAAAATCCCGACTCTTCTTAGCCTTGTCCTATCCAGTCCTCTGCGAGAAGGAGCACCGCTTAGGACGTTGGCGGAAACAGTAGGATTTAGGTGAAAAGTGCTTTGGGAAACCTCGTTGTGAGCTTGTAGTTGTCTTCGGAAGCCTGGAAGATACACCTCCTGTGACACAGGTCCTGCTGTGTAAAATGGGGGTAGAGTGTTAGTGTAAACGCAGTAAGTGCTAGGCGGGCATTATGGTGGCGGGAGCCCTGTAGTATGGATGCTGAGAAAGTTGGCTTTCCTGGCGGAATGAAGCTCCGGGTGCACTGCTGGCCAGAGTGGTGCTTCTTGTCCTGAGTTCCATACTGACTGGCTGCAACCCCATCAAGCTGTGCAGTGCCTGATTCTGAAGTCAGTCTTGTTGGCACCTGCTGAATTCATTGCAGGTCATTGCTCCTTTCCTGCAGAGGAGAATGATTTGGGTGTTTTCTATCATATAAGCGTGTTTTATCATCCTCTGGAAGCTAGTGCTGCCAGCATGAAGGCTGACAAAAATAAACTTTGTTCTCCACAAGTCCTGTAAATTGCTGTCTTCTTTTGATGCTGCCAGTTACACCATGAAAAATGGTCACCCAAATAATCTCACACTTAAAAGAACACTAATGCTTTCCAAATAGTATCTTTCAAAATACCAAGTAACCTTGTACAATAATTACTTTGTATGAAAAGGTAAATATAAGAAATGTGGCACAGATGATTACTTTTTATCTTGTCAAAAAGAACTAACTATTCCATAAAAGACTAGCTTTGCAACAAGCAATAGTGTCTTCAAAGTACAGCACAAATCAAAAGCTGGGCAAAATGCTACTTGGTCTTTATTGCAATAAATATTGTTAAAGAAAACAAGACTTAAATCCTCACCTTTGCCCCCTTGACTGAAATGGCTTCAAGGCTGTGTTTGCTTTGAAACAGCAACACTGGATATTTTAGGTTTTAATGTTATGTCCCAGCAGTTCTTATGAGTAACTTAGCTGTTTTAGAGCTCTTCATGCTGTGATATTTGCATGAGATCGAAGAGTTGAGCAATAAACCTATGTATTTTATATTTTTCACATGGTATCACAACATGGATGTGAGCTTTGAGGACAACTTTTAGCCTTGCTTTTTTTTTTACAGTCAAAAGCATGTTGTGTAGCTCTTCCTTCAGTTCAGCCAGTCAAATAAATGCAGCACATTAGGAATAAATGCATTTCTTTTTATAGAAATATTAAAACCAGATCTCTTTCTTTAAAAGATTGTTTTGTAATGACACTAAAAAAAACCCAACAAAACAGATAAAAAATAAATCTAAGTTCATTAAGAAGCATTAAAACACTACATAATTCTGCTTCTGCATATCAACATTTATTATCAGTAGCATAAATTCTGCATTTCAGATGGTAGTGTACACATACACATACAGTACCCTATATATGTGATTTGTTAATACTCCTTTAACATTCCTTTCTTTCTAAGAGCAGATAATGCAACAAGGAGCTTAATTCATGTGTTAACAAACTACTCATTAAGGTAGATTTTTTTTCCTCAGACTTAAAAAAATTTGAACACAGCATTCTACACCGGAGTTCTATTTCTGCCAAGATTGCAGCAGTATGTTACTCTATGGTTAGTACAGCACTGATTTGGAAATATATTTACACACTTTATAAAATTTGAAATGTTTCCTGTAAAACAATTAACAATCTCTAAGATGGTACTTTAGCTAGGCTTGGAAGTTAGAAATCTTGGTGAGGTTTTCTTTGGTTTTTTGCTGGTGAAAGGAAGATTTTTTAATTTGGAAATAAGTATCGTGTATGCCCTCAGAGGTTTTTAAAAAAATGCATTTTCATCTTGTCATTCCAGATTAACTGTTTAATGTCATTTTTCCTGCTCGTGCAGCTGTTTTCAGTCTTCTCATGGAGGCTGCGCACCAGCTGTGAAAATCGTACGTGAAGTACAAGCTATGAGTGCAGTTTTAAATCTCAAAAATTGTAGCAAAGGAGGAAGCAAAGTGGGTCAGCTTGCCCTGCTGTTCATCTGAATACTTACCTGTGACCATACTCTTGAGTAACTTTTACCATAGCTCTTCAAAAGGCCAGCCATAGGCCTTCATGTCTCAGGCTCATGAATTTCATGTATTAAGTAGTACTCTGTTCATAGTGGGGAGTGTTATTTTCCTTTCATCTATTCTGCCTTGTATTGTTGCTTGCATTCCTGATAAATAGCATCCCACAAAACTCTTTAACACAGTAGGATAATCCATTAACAACTGGAACCAGTCTCCATCGAGTCAGTAGACAGCAAAATCAGGAAGGCGAGGGGTAGCAGGGAATGTGTATCAGAAAGGTTGCTCTATAGTCTCTCCTTTCTTTTTCTTCATTCATTATGATAGCCATATTTTACAGTTATTTATGATTAACGTATGGCAAGCTGTCAGCTGAAGTCTAACAGGTGATTTGTCACAAAACTACATTAATACATTTTTTAAGCATTGACTTAAATGATTATGAGAAATGTTCCTGAGTTGCCGTACTGATATTTGAAAATTCTGACTTTTAGTCCACACACACTTTGAGCTCCTATTGTTAAGGTTAATAAAACACTACTAGACAAGTAAACACGTTATCTATATGCAAAAATTTATTCTGCTAATTCAGTTTGTGTACACGTCTTTTAAGTGCGATTTAGTACCTCACTAGACACTCCACAACACTCAGTAGTTGTCCTTATTTCGTAAACAGTTTTTATTCATATGCATCTTTCAACTTACGAATTTTTAGTAGTTAGAGACAAAGGTATGGAGAGAAAAGTGATTTTCAGTGCAGCTTTTTGTGATCATTTTTGCCACATCTGTTTTTCCTTCAGACAGAGACCTGCTGTCTGAAGGAGCTGCAGCTTTATACACTTGTGTGATCCACCTGGTACCCAAACAACTTCTGTATGTGCCAGCACATTTCAAGTCCATTGCAAAGGAATCAGGTCTCTTATTCTACAGGTCTTAAGCCCTGTCCTAATTTTTCCTCTGTGAAAATAGATGCTAGAAAGATGAAGAGGATGAGCAGGCTGGTTCTCTTGTATCAGCTCTTTGGGGGTTTTTTGGTTGGGTTTTGGGGTTTTTTGTTTTTTTTTTTTTAAAAGAGGAAAGAGCAAGAGGCCAGTAATGAATCATAGAGCACACGGAAATCTCCAGGGGCTTGGAGATGATGAAGCAGGATTAGCTTTGTCAAAGTGCACTAGAGTGTGTGCCACAAACTGAAAATAAATAGCAGCTTTTCTAGGGAAAGCTGTAAATAAGATTTGTATATAGAGAAGGCAGCTTTGCGTTTTATTTCTATATTACTTAGAGTATCTGAGATGGTGTGAGAACTCTGCTAACTATTCAGAAAGAAAATACTTAGAATACAGAACACAATGTGGTGGTATTGTTCTTGAAAATCGTGCCTATATATACACACACATATAAAATGTATGTATGCACACAGGTGCACAAGGTCTATTTTCAAGATTTGTTGTCAGTTTGAATATGGTGCAGTAGACAGAGTTTTTGTTCTTTTTTTTTCTTCTGGATTCAAAATGTAGAAGGTACCACTACATTTTAAGGACAGCAGCAGAAAGCTAGGTCTAGAATGTCAGAAATACTCTCTAATTTCAGCAGAGGAAAGGGGAATCCAGTAAAGGAAAACTAATAGCCAAATGACAGTTTGTTAGTTCACATCTTTTTCAACAATAAACCAAAAATTAGACCTCATATATTACTTAATGCATGTGAATATTTAATTGTTCCTCAACATCCACTAGGGAGACTAAAGGCACTCTTTTGCACTCATAGGTCAAAGATCACTGTCTGTATAACACTACTTGATCTAAATCTTGATACACTTCTTGATGTAAATACTGATAAGTAGCAGAATTCACATACTTTAAAACTAAGGAACATGAGGAAGATACTAGTACCATAACTGATTCACAGAAATGAAGATTTGTTAATCTTTGACTTGAACACTGACTTCTAGTTTCAAAGGAGACACTCACTTGTGGTTAGTTTACATAGCTGCTTTTATAGAAGAAGTATCCAGAAATGCTTCCTAGAAAACTGGGGATCTCACAAACTAACAACAACTGGTCAAAGTGAAGTCTTATTAATCTGAATGTTCCATCCTGCAAAACATCAAGGAGGTTCAGAACATATATGGCAGTGCTGTGCTGTCAGGGCACTGAAAACGGGATAGAGGGAGGAGAATGAAAAGGCTTAGTTTATTTCCCAGCCTTGAACCATTTGTTTCTTGAATATAGAGGTGTTTTGGGAGAAGCTGCTCAGTCATCTAATGGGGAGAGTGTTTCTCCATTCCTCTCATTTTGTCTCTTTTCTACTGGTAAATCAATGGGCATAGACAAGCACTGGAAGGCAAGAAATGTATTGTCCCAGCAGAATGCTGCATTACAAATCTTGCAAGATAGAATGTGAAAAGGGAAAATGAAAATATAAAACTGTTTTCAGCATCTCTTTCTCTTAAAATACCCTGCAGTTGATATTTGAAATGTTATTATTGCTGTGGGCCCATAAATATTTCGAAAATAGCATAGATAAATATCTGTAGTACCAAAAGTTTTTTGGTTTTGTTTTTGTTTTTTTTTCCTAGAGAGGACCCTGTCATGCTCTGTCTTGGCTTTAAGTAAACTTGGATGGCTAAGTTTAAACCTAAGTTTAAACCTAAGTTTAAACTGAATCTATTCAATTCTGATCTAAATACAGATTCAAACAAAGTAATTTTTTCCCTCAACATACTCCCATTAATTTCAGATAATCTGTTTCCTAATTAAAAATATAGAAAAGTGTCTGGGACCAGTGGGCAAGTGTCCCCATTACAAAAAACAGTGTCATATTTGATAATTATGTTTAAGTAAAGGACTTCATGGAAAATCAGATTATTCTCTCATTTCTTAATGTAGTTGCTCCAGAGCAAGTTTAATGGCAAGTCAATCTAGATAAAACATCCTGAAGTATTTAGTATTAGACTGAAGTATGAGTCCTACTAATTGACCACTTTTCATAAGCATTTTATTAACCTTATTTTCAATTTTAAATATAAAATATTTCAAATTCCATGAATTCTGATACCAGAGGAAACATTTTTACAGTATGATTTTGACTGACCTGTATAAACAGATTACTGAATTTTCACTGGAACAGTAAAAATATTTTCCTTAAAACCATTCAGTTTATATTACTTTTTTATTGTTTCAGTTTATGTTTCCTTCCATCCCATTTATTAATCACTAAATGCAAGCCCAGTTCAACATTTACTATTACAGAATGTAGTATAGAAGCTATGCACTACCACATCCTTTTATGGAAGACTGTGTATTTTGGGCAGAACAAGAGGTGTTAAAACCACATTATCCAAACAAATCTGCTCACCACACAACATTCTCTAATCATTTTCATTCTCAGCAATTCAATTAAAACAGAAATTAGGACCATGAGAAAAATCTATATTTTAGCCAAATAAGTTATTCATGTAAAAGGAATGGAAAGATTAAATCTGTTGTATTGAATCCAGATTATTAACAAGCTTGGATGCCAAGTCCTTTTTCTTTCAATGCGGAAAAGCACTTTTACTCATTAGACTAACTCTGTGAGGGAAATCACATATTAGTCACAAGGGGTTTTTCTCAACAACAGAAAAAAAGATTTTCAGAGTTCTGTTATAAAAATGACAACCCATTCATTATGAACTTCAGCAGACACCTTTTCTTTCTGATGCAAATATATTTCAATGACCTCCTTTTTTTTTTTTTAATAGACACAAGCTAGCACAAACATGAACTAGTGGCAATCACACTCATAAGTTAAGATTTTGCTGGTGTTTTCTGATTTGTTTCCTTCTCTGAGAAGGCATAAAGGACACAATAGGGGCAATAAAATCCAACTCCAGTGTTTGTGAAATGATAGCAACATGTTTCATATTTTTAATTTCAAGTAGGTTCTGCATATTCGGGTTGCAGGTAGGTATGCTTTAAAAAAGTAAATAGAAGATTTCTTCAGACTTCGTTTTACTTCCCTCCTCTGTATTTGTTTCTGTGAAATCTGATTTTGCAACATAAATCTTTCTTTGCTCCCAGTGAAGCTTTACATTCTCTTAAAACCAATCACATACAGTGATTTTCAGAATCATCTACTTTCATCTTCTAATGCCTCCCTTCTCTCTGACAAGTGACTGTACTTTCTTTTCTTTAACTCTAGCATTCTCAAATGTCAGCTTCCCTGGCATTCCAAGATCCTGGGTTACCTTTTCGTTTGTTTCCTCTTTCATTCATTTCCTATTTTTCAGATCTACCTTCTTCTCTTCCATAAATACCTCTGTCATGAGCCTTTTTGAGCTCCAAATCCTTCTACTTTCTATTCCAGAAATACACTTGTGCTTATATATATAATTATGAGCAGGGGAAGTACATAATATTTCCTAATCTGTATTTTTGAAGATCCCAGACTGGTCAGCAAATTCTTGCTCAACACATTGAGAAGAAGGCAGTAGCAAAATATTGTGCAGCAGTTATATATTGTTTTATTGCATCCAGTATGTACATTCTTCCAGAGAATATACTTCAGAAGCTGGAAGCACTGAGGCAGGGAGCAGTTCTAAACACAGGATATCCCAGTGAATATTTCTTCTTGTTACAGCATTCAGTACCTAAATGCTTGGTTGGTTATGCATTGCTCCACTTCTCCCTGCCTAGATCAAATTCATTTTTGTTCTGCAAGGTGTAAAAAGTGGTCTCAAAAGGAGGTGACTTATAGCTAAAATTTGGAAGCTGCTTTTCTTAAAGATATTGAGGATGTGGAACATGAAAGGAAAGAAAAGGGTCACTTTCTTAATCTGTTTCTGACTAACAAATAGGTCACAAATATGTCATATTGGAGGCCTTCAGGAGCAATAGTAGAAGGCATTAGCTGTCCTTTCAAGAACAGCAATGATCTTGGGATCAAAAAGGTTCATTTAAATGACACTGATATGATTGTCCCATATTTTCACATAATTATGGAGGTAGAAATCTCAGGATTTGTTTAATTCTGTGTAAGTAACATGCCAAATCTCAGGGCATTTATAACAGTTTGCCCCTGAAGATTCTGTAGTAAGCAGCAGCTGGTTTTGTGGACTCACTTGAGCAGAGACTATGCAAAAGGTGTAGCTTGAAAGAATACTGTAATCTTTCTTCTTTGCATGCTGATTCCCCAGGTGGCAAAATGCAGCGATGACCAGTGATGATGGAGGTTTCTTCCTGTAATTATGCTTTCATCACATTCAACAATGTACTGAGTTGAATCTACTATCAATATGATCTGAAACAATAAATTCTGCTAACAAGAGGTAAATCAGTATGTCATTCCATCACATGAATTGTCTTACTTTATACAGATGCATACAAAAACATACACAAACACAGAGCCCCTTTTCTAAAGCGGGTATAGAAAAGAACAGGACAAACCTGTGACGGGATGAAGTACTTTTAGTTGGGACATTTCTGTGTCACATAGCATTTTTTAAAAAAGCTTGTACTTGTTTCCTGGACACACAGAGGTGCTAGATTTATGAAATTATTTTGTGTATGATTTCACTAAGAAGAAATCAGGGAAAGAAAATCTCTGTTCTAGTTAAAAATAAAGCTGCAACTTGAATGATTTTTGTTCAGCAAAAATTATTCACTTGATAAGTCCTCAAGCAACAGAAAGAACAGCAAGACTGTATTAAAAAAAAATATGAATGAAGAAAAAAAATAAAGGAAAAATGTTTTTAGATAATTCTACTGACTCATCAACCCACTGTCAGTTACCAAGGTGTATAAACACCACTATAGTTGGTCCTTTTTTCAGTGTATCAACCCAGTATCAACTAGGTTGGAAAAGACCTTTGAAATCATCCAGCCTATGACCTAACAACACCTTGTCAACTACATCATGGCACAAAGTGCCACAACCAGTCTTTTCTTAAATGCCTCCATGGATGGTGACTCCACCACCTCTCTGGGCAGCTCATTCCAATGCCCAATCACACCCTCTGTGTGAAGAACTTTTTGTAATGTCCAATCTAAACCTCCCCTGGAGCAGTGTAAGACTGTGTCCTCTTGTCCCTATTGCTGGGAGAGGAGACTGACCCCTGCCTGGCTACAACCTCCCTTTGGGGCATTGTAGAGATTGATTGTTAAGGTCATAAGGTGATAAGCCATGCCTCCTCCTCCTACTCCAGTAGAACTAAGTGATGTGAAGCCCACAGATATAGCAAACTGCAACAACTGAAATATGTTTATAACTGATTGTTTCATTTCAAAGAAGAATAAAGCAAAAGAAAGAATTCTGAACATAAAAGGAATTTTCAAAGATTGTTTTCACTTACTAGAATCATATGATGTAGTAAACCACCAAGTTAGTCATAGAATTGTAGTATACAATATGCTAAGTTGGAAGGGACCCATCAGGATCACTGAGTTTACCTCGTGGACCTGCACAGCACCATCTCCAAGAGTCACATGTGCCCGAGAGCATTGTCCAAATGCTGCTTGACCTCTGTCAGGCTGGGGCGAGGGCCCCTTCCCTGGGGATCCTCTGCCATTGTCCAACCACCTTCTGGGTGAAAAACGTTTTTCTATTATCTGACCTAAATGTCCACTGACTCATCTTTAGGCCATTTCTCCTTGAGTTCTGTCACTGCTCACAAGAGCAAAGAGATCAGTGTCTGCCTTTCCACTTCCCAGCAAGGATGGTGAAGACCTCGATGAGGTCTCCCCTCAGTCTCCTCCAGGCTGAACAGACTTCAAGTGACCTCAATCACTCCTCATACATCTTCCCCTCCAGACCCTTCACCATCCTTGTGGCCGTCCTTTGGATGCTCTCTAATAGTTTTATGTCTTTTTATACAGTGGCACCCAGACCAGCCCCCAGCGCTGGAGGTGAGGCTGCCCCAGCTCAGAGCAGAGCAGGACAATCCCCTCCCTTGCCTGGCTGTGATGCTGTGCCTGATGAACCCCGAGACATGGTTGGCCCTCCTGGCTGCCAGGGCTCTGCTGATTCAGATTCTACTTGCCACAGACCATGATCCCCAGGTCAATTTTTGCAGTTATGCTCTCCAGCCTCTCGTTCCCTCATCTATTCACTCAGCCAAGGTTGTCCCATCCAAGGTGCAGAATCTATCACTTACCCTTGTTAAACTTGTGTATGACTCTGCTAAATATTTATGAGACATGTTTCACAAAATAAAGTTGCCTATTGTGAGAATGGCCTACATTTCTGCTTCAGTCCTGCATTTGGTTTGTCTTAAACTTTTGTCTGTACTTACTTTACCTAATGATTCAGACTGGCCTATGTTAACAATCTGTGCTTTTCATTATTTAGTATTCTCCCAGCCAGAAGAAGCAGCATTTGAAGAAATTTACTTTCAAAGTATCTGAAAGACAGAAAGCTTTGACCAGTATGGAGAAAGGGCTTCCCAGAGCTGGCATTTACTTTCTTTCACACCGTGTTATTTTGAGCATGTCCATCCCTACAGACATGGAAAGTTACTCAGCACTGTGAGCAGTGATGCTAATTGTAGTTCTATGCATAAAAAAGCAATAGGAAATAAAGCTGTTTCTAGTCCTGTAGTAAATTAAGCACAAGAAGAAAGTAACTTGTGTCTTGTGGGTATCAGAATGTACTGCCCCAGTGAGGTTTTGAAAGGCTGTACATTGCAACCCGTGTACTTAATATACCATTTCATTATATTATTCAAAACTGAAGAAAACAGAAGTGAAAAGAGTTCAGAGAAGTCAAGATGGAATTTTTTTTTACTCACTTGTGCATAGAGAGTGGAAATACATAGTTTAAATATGTAGCTGATCATGCACTTTTGTACCTCTTCCTGCATTTTTGGTATCCTATATGATACTGTAAATTCATGCAATATGTACCAAATAGGTTATATAGACAAAGGCTGATAACACTGCCTAGGTACAGCTTAATTGTGAACATACTCTTATATTTATACTATACTAAATGAGGTAAGTCTTCTATTTAAAGTAATGTACTTGGATAAGCGTTTGCAGAAAAAGACATAAGAAGTGTAGTTATATTTCCCTCTAAAGGCTGAATTAGTCTGCTGAAACTTTTTAAAAGGCCTATGTAAAGTATATTTTTATAAGAATTGAATTTATTTCAAAGATATCCACAATACTGTCAACTGATTGAAAAACATCTAAAGAAACACTAGGAGATGATATTCCCTGAGCTAACTACTAAAGCCTTAGTAATTTCCATCTCCTCATTACTTACACAGTATCCACTCCCCTTTCCTCTATATAAATTGCTTTCTTCTAGTTATGATACAGCAGTGTGGTTCAACTCTCCCCACAAAACGACAATGGAAATCCGAGTGCTCTGTGAAATTCATGGGGTCTGGCTAGTCAACATAACTGGGACTACATTCAGAAAATTGCCAGTGCATTTAAAGGCACAAAAAAAAAAAAAAAGGTTAACTCTTTGAAGAGAAAAACTTTAAATAGGGGACCAGTTTTGCGTTTGCAAATTCTATTTTTTTAATCTTCCTTTGCAGTGAATGTTCAAGGATAGTAATAGAACTGCATTGTCTTCTGAAGAATTTGGAGCTTTGTCAGTTGTCGTGGTTAAAGATTTCATTATTTGCTATTGACAGAGCACATAGGCATGAAGCATTCACTAGTTTTTCATTCTAAGTTAATAAATGGTATCTATTTAAATGGAGGAAACTCACTTGCAAAGATAACTTGGTACATTGTGTGCTGCTTATTGATTGGAAAAAAAAATGCAGCAATGGCAAATGGATAAATAGCTGTTCTTTTCCAAAGGTTAATATAAAAACAAAATGGGTATAACTACCATCTTAACACAGTCCAGTTCAAAACTATGTTTCTGCAAATATGTTTTCTGGATATATATAACAGTTATTTGTAATTACCAAAAAGAGAAAAATGAATAATGCAAATTTTGTCTCTGTTTCAGAGATTCAAGCATGATTAACACAAGTAAATTCATTTGTGCTATAGCTTATTAGAATATCTTTAGAAACTCCCAATCTCCAATCAACAAGGTAGTCCAGGACTATTTGTTTTCATACTTCATTAAAAAATTTGGAAAAACAGAGCTCTTAGACTAATTCTGTATGAAAATTGCTTTGTGACCACTAAATTATGCTAGGTATTTTGTTGGATCATATTATACACATAAAACATGATAATATAGCATCTTAGTGTATAATTTTTTACACTTTATGATATAATAATCTGATTTATAAACATAAGAATTAAATTGCTTATTTATGACTTAAAAATAATGAAATTCATTGAATCATAGAATCATTAAGTTTGGAAAAGTGAAGTCATCAAGTCATCACCAAGATCTAAACTTTGACTGAACACTGCCATGCACGCTAAGCCATATAATGAATTCTTATGTCTACTAATTTATAAAAAAAAATGTTCATAATAATTTCCTTTATAAAATTATATTTCCCTTTTGTTGAAATGTGCCATTTTATGATTACAAAATAAAGTAGCATATGATGCCACACAAGGAAGCAATTAAAATTATATTCAGTACTATCATCAGTCTGATCTTGAAGATTTTTAGACGTTCTTACCCTATAAATAACTAAGCACAGGCCTCTGTCTAGACTGACCTGGAGTGAGCTAAAAATCTGAATAGCGCTATTTACCTTAACTTTCTTAGACACCTTAACTATCTCTAAAGCAGACAAAATGGTTAACTATGAACAAAAATTGAAGATTTCAACTAGAGGGCAGATTATAACCATGTGTTCAAACAAATCTCTTTGAAGACCACAGTCTAAAATCTCCTGTGTTTTCAGAATCTAGAACAGAAGGTTTCTTTGCTTTTGTGTTCCAAACTATGTTAGAGATGAGGTGTTGTGGGTGGAGGAAGGATGTAGGAGGTGCACTTAATTAAAAGAAAGTCTTCAACCTTCAAAGCTCTACAATTTATTAAGCAGTAAGAAATCCATATTCCAGAGTAATCTGTGATTTAGTCTGCCTTTTAGGCCATCTGGCTGAGAGTTAATGGTAATATTTATGATTATTCAGAGTTACTAGTGCAAAATGCTTCAGAAATGAAACATATATCAGGAATTTCTCCAGTCAGTTCTGTTTACACAGTTCCATTTTTCCTCCTGCCAACGTGATCAGTAGACATCCATTAGCTGGATTTTCTCTCTTATGATGTAATGATACGGTACAATATGCAATCAAATTCCAATTAATTCTTTTAAAGCTGTGATTAATATTAATCAAAATCTTAGCTGTGCAAAGATTACTGTAACAGTTAAAGTTCCATGTAAATGTCCAAAGCAGTGCTTATAGTGACAAATCTAAACCATGGTATTTCATGGCATCTTGCCTTTTCCCACTATTAGCATACATCTACTGTAAGTAAATTATAAGCACAGAAATAAATATTAATGGAGTTTATTGATTAATCTAGCTGAATTGCATCAGCAAGAGTCAGGCATTTTCATGTTATGTCATGAAAATTATTCCAAATTATTCCATATTCTCTTATGTCATTCTTCCATAAGCAGAACTCGTTTTCAGTTCTTCTTAGAAACTTAGGGCACCCAGATATTTTAGTGCAAGGTCTCCCTTGACCTAGAGGTTTTCTAGGAAAGATTATAATTTAGGTGGCTCACTTCAGCAAGGGATGACCCTGCTTGAGCAGGGAAGGGTATTCAAAGTCACCTCTAGAGGTACCTCCCAGCCTTAACCATTCTACAATTCTTTGATTAAAAGTTTCCTGAACGAAGTACAACAACAGAGTCAAAGTTCCTATTTGATCATCTCCTAGATACCACAGGGTATCTGTGAGTAATTGTTTACAACTAAGTACAGGAGAGGAGGATATTTAATGTGATAGGATGTGGAGGGGGCGGGGTGCATTTGCTTACACTACCTACTTACTGTTACATAAGGATTTATTCTGTAAAGAAACCTGCTGCTAAAAGTGGACTTCTAGCAACAGGACAGCACTCCCTAAAATGTCTGCCTTTCCATAAAACACAGGAAAACATGTAACAAAGTATTTTGTATCCTAAAGAACTGCTTTATGAAGAACTACTATCCTCTTATCTTTACCAATACCATGCAATTGCTAAATTATCTCCCTGTCTTAAATGGCCTTTCTAGATGTACAGCTCATTTGCCATTTATCACAATCACTCAACAAATGCATAAGCATATTTAAAGTCTGATCTAGGTAAATCAGAGAAGTATAAGATTTTTCTTTGTCAGGTGCTGCAAAACTTCAGAAGTGTAAAATTGTGGTGTGCTATGACTACCGTAGTGTCTGGACAGCTTTCCTTGAGTGATGCCTTGTGCTTGCAGAAAGCTTGATGCCTTCTTGTAGGAAAAAAAGAGATATGAAAGCCAGAAAAACAGCTGACAAAAAAAAGTTGCTCTGACAAAGTCCAAGCTCTGCCATTAATTATTTGTTCACTATAGGAATTAGTGCAAGTGACAGGGTATATTTTGTTCAGTTCTTCTTGAAGAAAAAATTTTATTTTGTACAATAATGTTATTTCAAAAGGTGTAGTTAAGACACCGTCATCTCAAAATTATACAGGTAACTAGCTTTTGTCCTTCATTATAGGCAAGAGAAACAATTTAGTTGCTTGTAATTGTCAAACTGTAATTTTGTGATGGAAAAATTTAATGTGAATGTCTGCATAAAGTTGAATTTGGGGCAGAAAGTTGGAAATATCTGGGCTCTATCTGTGCAATCAAAGAAAACAGGGATGTAGGAAAGACTGGAGTAAAAAGAAACAAACAAAAAAAAATGTAAAAGAAAAAGATGTATTGCTGCACTGGTAGTTGTCAGAGAAAAGAGAAAAAAGATCTCAAATCATAAGCATACACAGTCCTGAAAAGAAGGCAGAATTATTTAGTGCTTCTCTTCTACTGCCAGCAAGTCTCTGAGAAATACAGGCATAAATATCTGTGTACATCTATTGTTGATCATTTTGAAGGATGATAACTTTCTCTTGTTGTCATTTACTCTGTTTCTTCAAGGAATGAAGGTCTGTAATGGACCTAATCAGAGACTGCAGTCATCTGAGGAAGTAGTTTGAGCACTATGATTTCCAGTCACAAATGTAATTATATTTGTGGAAGAGTGGTGGAAGATGCTAGTTTGTTAGGATTAACCAATTTATTAATGCTGCTTTTTTTTATTGTTTGTTTTGTTTTGTTTTTTAATTTTTTTTTAAATACCACTGGACCACTGTCATCTTTGGTGTTATTTAAGGAAATTTCTTCATATTCACATACAGTTGTCAACGTAATAATATTTTTCTGGAAAAAAGTAGCAACTGCAAACTGGGTCATCAGTATCAAGAATTATCTTTCAAGCAGGAAAGCAGGAATAAGTAACAAGCAAAGACCAGAACAATCAGTTTAAAGACATCCAGATTTCTGTGACACCAGTAGATTGGCAGAATGCAATTAGAAAAAAAGAGGTTAATATGAAAATCCAAGAACAGAATCCACTTTCTTGGGCAGCTCAAGAAAGAAGAATCAGAAAAATTACTCTCTTAAGCAATTCAGAGAGTGTCTATGTTCCTGTGGTTCTGGACAGGAACTTGCAAATTTTGTGTTGTTAGACTTGTTGCAGATATGGAGTGATCCAATAGAGAGATGAATTCCAGCTCTTCCATAATTTTGACAGTTGGAAGCGATTCCTATGAAGTAAAATCAAGTGTGATTCTTGCATATGTCAGCATCATCCTACCAACAGCAATGAATTCACAACTGCACAATCAGAACACTTGAAAGCAACGAGGTTCTGCAGTACAGCTTTTTTCAAACAGGTGTAACCAGATGGACACCTTTAACACAGAGTAAGAGAATTGCTGGCATTTGCAGAGATCATCAAGAAAACAGAAGGTTCAAGATGAGACAGCAGTTAAGATTTTTTAAGATATCAATATGAAAAATCAGAAATTTTTAAAATGGTTAGAGAAAAGAATTAATGAAGAGGTGATGCAAATGTATGTAAAGAGCATGCAAATAGAAAAATGCAAATTGTAAGTGGGAATTAAAGGTCAGTTTATTCACATTAGGAAAATCAGGTTCTCTGAATCCACCTATTTGCCAAGGATACACTAAATGCTTAAGATACACAAGAAAAGCTATGGGTTTTTTTTCCAGTTTTTTCTTACACAATATTTGGAAATTTTTAATGATAAAGACAAACTTGAATTAAAATTCAGGGTATCAACTTTTTGTTTACTTTTTAGGCATGACTTTCTGTCACACATATTTTTAACTCCGTTATCTGCTTTTTCATTAAATAAGTGATCTGTTTATTGCACTAGATTTTGTTTGGGTTTGGTTTTGGTTTATTAATTTGCTTGTTTGTTTCTGGTTTTGTTGTTGTTGTTTATATTAATTCGAAAGTTTTAAGTGTTCCAGATTGCGATTATCAGTGGTCATAAAATAAAGTTATTCTACAGAACGTTTCTTAAGTGTAAGTCGGTCTTTCTGCTCTTAAAAGTCATAGCAAGACTGCACTTCCTCAGACTTTATGTTTCTCCATAAATCCAGCCACAGACAAAAGGTACACCAAGAATTTAAGGTCTTAAAACCAGAATGGTTTACCACCTATTCTCCATGGATTGGAGTGGCTTTGGGTTCAGAAAAGTTTATTTTCTGTGGTTTTTGTACAGTAAAGCAAAGGAAAAGTTCCTAAGTCTCCCATATCCAGAGAGGGTCACAGTATCTCACAATTTTAGTTATCAATGGAAGCCATGGCTCTGATTCTTCCTTGTAGATTTCAGTGGTGTTTAGCTGGGTTTAACCTACTCCAAAACTATCCACATCATAAAAAACACCAAATAAGCAAACAAGCAAACAAACAACCAAACAACTTTTATTTATAATTAAATGTTAGCTATTTATTTGAAGCTAGTGGAACTTCTCTTATTTTCAAAGAAAAAAAAATAATCCAGTTGCTAAGGCCTACCATTTTCAATGAGACCACTCTGATATATTTTCTCTACAATTAGGTTAAATGCTTAGNTTTGAAGTCAATTTTTTTGGAAATTTTATATATGTAAAATAATCTTTATTTTTTATATATGAACAAAATACTTGGGAGCACTGACAAATATGTTTCTTGTGAATTGTATGACTTACTGCCTTACAGAATGGTGAGGATGTGACCCAGAAAGTTCCTTCTTCAATGCACTACTTGAGAAAACACTCAGACCAAAAAAAAAATTTAAAACCCACAACCAAACCAACCAACCAAACAAGCTATCTCCCCTATCAAATGATTACAAGAGACAGAAAACTGTATTAACAAGATACACTTTTCAAAGCGTCCTGTGATTTCCAACTTCTTGTGATTTTTTTGAGAAAAAAACTTGGCATATCATTAAAGAAGATTATGCTTGTAATCTGTGAGGACTTTATGTTTCCAATATAGTACTACTTCCACCTGTGCAAATACCAATAAAGTTAATTTCCAGACTAAAAGGTCATGCCTGATTTGTCATCTGTGTTCTGAAAAACTCATTACACATGCCCAAGGCAAATTTAAGCTTGAAAACAGAATAAAAATACTGAGGTAGAGAACTGTGAGTTTCTAAAAATACAGGAAAGTTTGATTTCCTAAATCAAAGCATATTGCTGTTTGTCATATCTGTTCAAGTATCACTTGGCTGTCTTTATTTTTCCAAGTGGAACAGTTTTTTCTTCCTAGTAGGAGGAAATTTCTTCCTTGACATGAAGCCTTGATGAAGTCAGGCCAACAAAGAGAGTATTTTCTTATTCTTCCAGGTTGTCATTCGGTAGTATCTTTGTCCAAGGACAGATAATCTCTGATACACCGCTTTTCTACCATTTCCTTACTGCTAGACTCCTATGTACAAGAGATGCAATTCCAGTTGTGCTCAAGAGAATCTTAAGTGTTAGGAACATCTTAATCAGTTCCATAATTTTTCTGTGTATGAACGTGTGTATTTTTTTTTAATTTATAAATGTTTGCATCTAACATATGTATGTGGATATGTATATGTGATATATGATTTCATCAGAATTCCATGACAAATAATTATCCTTGCAAGATGATTAATTTTTCTTTCAAATCTCTGAACAACTCTGGAAATATGTGTATTGATATGCATTTAGGTTGATGACTATGTAGTTAATTGATGAGTTACATGCAGATGTGGTTTGCAATATTTTCAATATGCAGGAGTGTTTGTGATGTGACTACTTGTGTTTATGAGAAATGCAAGATAAGATCCATGTCTTGGAATATCTTTAGGTCTCTCTGTATTGTAGCATGTCTATAAGCAGTGATTCTCATTGCTTTCTTTAGATACTTGCAAAAATAATTCCATGAGGGGAACAGAAGACACAAAAGTACAGTTTGACGGGTGCACATATTTATTTAAAAGATTAGATTAAATTTAAAAAAAAAGCTTCTTAAAAATTACCTAAAATAGGATAAAAGACTATAAGAATAGTAATAGAATTCCTAATACTATGGCACATAGAATATAAATGTGTAGGTTACTCCAGCATTTGAGAAACCTGTTCTACAGAAAAGATAAAAATGGAAGCATATCTGTACCCATGAAGTGGGTGTCCAGAAGCACAATATTATAATTTTAACAAATTTAACCACTACATTTTGCTATTTTTTTTCTTTCGAAGAAGGGATTTTCTGAATACAAGAATTGTCACAAAACCCAAACAAGCAAACAAAAAAACCCCCAGCAATCTGCCTTGTGTATTCATATTTATAGGGATCACTGAGTGCACAAAGGTAGAGCTAAAATGTATCAAAATAACTTAGCTGTCTCTTCCTAGATTTATTGAGTTCAAATTCTTCTTGCAATTCAGTCACCATAGTCTGATTTTCAGTCTTATATTTGAATCAGGAAACTCATACTAATTTTACAATCCATGTCAGGTAAACAAGTTTCTGTGGAAAAGAACAAAGAACAAATAAAAAGTACAAAAGAATAAGACAAAGTATATTGTGAAGGTAAGAGAGTCTGGACTTTACTCACTGCTTCACTATAAATGTGAGCTCTAGCAACACATAGCAGGCTATTTAAAATTTTGTCGATGAAAAAGTATTAAAAAAGGGAGAAAAAATTATAACAGTTCTTAACAGAAGAATGGAAGCAATTAAGTGAGACTGCCCAGATGTTTCAGACAAAAAAGTGCTTTGAAAACAATGTACTGACCAGTGCTGTTTCATTGCCTAAAGATGCACCAAAACCACATTAAAGTAATTTGAACAGTTTCTAAATATAGTCAGTTATTTAGTAACAAGTCTTGAAAAATACTTTCCAAAATCTACAAGAGACAAGGCATCAAAGTGCACTAAGAGGACTTCTGAGGGAGTCTTGCTTCTGTGTATTTGGTTTCATATGATATCTGGTTAATATTTGCTGCCCCCTGTAGTTTGCTCTTACATAATTTTCATAAAACCATCTGAGGTGACTGAAAATATAAACCAAGCTTTCTTTTCTACTGATTGTCTTTTGGTTATTTCTTATTTCTGTCATCCTGTCTGAATTGTTGTTGTGTTGAGAACTGGGATGATTCTCAATTAATTTCTTGTTTAATTCTTACTTGATAGATTAAGATGAACAGATATTTGAAGTACATGGATCCTATTTTAGACATGAATCTTCTGAAATAAACACAATTTCCTTTAAAGAGGCAAATCAGGCAAATATTTAATAAAATGCATTGTAAATAATTAAAGTGTGTACACATCATCAACCTTATGGTTCCTTGAAGTCTATTTTTGGAGATGATGAAAAGTGGTAGTTTCAAGGTTTAACAGGCATCTAAGATGCTTGCTGTGTTTAAAACGGTCCCATCACTGAATAATGAGATATCATACTGTGCCTCAGAATTTAATAACTGGACTTCACAGTTACCAGTGTCTTCCTAGTATTGAAGGAAGAGGGATTTAAACAGCCTAGAAAAAGGCTATATGAGAATGGAGGACTGCTGTGATGTATAAATGAGGGGTTTTAACCCAGTAATGCTAGAACCACCTCATTATGATCAACTTCCTAGAGGTGTTCTGACTCGCTGGAGGTGTTACAAGCCAATTAGACAAGGGATGTATGTACTTATTTTTGGTTTAATTTAAAAGAAGACAACTCTGAATTCTGAAAAACTGAAAGAGGTTTGTGGCACATGGTTCTGTTGACTGTAAACTACCAGTTATTCTTTACAGGTACCAGACTCTTTATAGGTAAGAGTCACCAAGATTATCATCCAGATTCAAAAACTGCCTTAATTGAGTTCAAACTAAAAATCTCCCAACCAGTCAAGAAGAATTTATCTTACAAATAAGAAGTCATGGAGTTAAAAGATACGAAGAAAGGGCCAGAGATGTCAGTCTCTGCCACAGATCAGGACTTAATAACAAATCTTTTTCAGGGAAATCCTGGTACAGACAGAATCACCTTGAAGCTGCACTTGATCTTCAACAAAGATGGTCATGGTATGCTTAAGGCAAAATCAGCAGGTGAGGAATGACCTAGGCAATTGGAAATTGGTCTGTGTTTGCAGAGTTCATCAATCCCAGCTGATAGGCCTGAAGAGTTCCAAGACAGAGCAATGCATGGGGAGTTTTTTGTTTAAATGGATGAAGACACTATTGTAAATATTAGATTTAGTTTTTGTAAGTGTACACTTGTTAGCATATGTACCCAAGGTAGAAATCTGTCCTCAAAAAAAAAAATTTAAAAAAAATTAGACAAACAAAGTGGAAAGGAGAAAAAAGTGACAAAAAGTAAAAAGTGGGAAAATTACAACATAGTAAGTCTTTGCTTTAAACAGAGAACTTAAATGTTAGCACAAACAGTAGTAAAAGAACCATATTTGTGGTTTCCAATATTAATATTTAGAGGAAGAGAATATTACAATACAAGAAACAAATAAATTAGTAAATAAGTCACTCAAGAAGGTTCCTGAAACAGAAATACTGGGAAACAAATGGTGGTGAGCTGCTAAGGCCTTATATATAAAGCGAAGTGTCTGTGTATTTTTACCAGGGAACAGCAGTCACTGACTTGAGGAAATACTTTTTGCCTCATATGTTTTAGTCCCTCAGAAAGTGTGTTTTTAGTAAGGGAAAAAGAAAAATATAGAAAATAAATGTTTTACTTATCAACAAATGCACCTTCAGAAAATGATGAATAATTATTATAAAAAACACTCTAACCCCAGTAAATGATAGTATAGTGACCATTTTGTGAGATTCAGTGGTAAACAAATTTCTTTGACAATATGTGCTATTTTTTCCTCAAGATTCATCTAAAACATAGATCAGCTGTTCTGATACGAATTTTCTGATAAGATTTGGAAATGGGAGGGACATGAGCAGTCTTGATTTTCATTATAGAGCTGAGGTGAAAAGGTAGTAAAAAGACATTGAAAGAATTTGATCTTTCTTTTCTTCTCTCTTAACTATTGGATATATCAAACATATTAATAAATACTAATAAACTGTAACAATTACAACAATGGTAGTAATGTGCTATAATTAATTTTGTATTTCAATTTCTTTTTATGGATATTTTGTAAAAATAGCATTTTGTCTATTATTCACAATGATTTTTAGGTTTCAGTTACAATTAAGTAGGCTAAGTACCTGTAAGAATAGGCTTTTAATTTTCAGTTAATCTTTTCAAACTCAAAAAAAGAATAAATTTAACATGACATGTTTCAGGTAAATTTTAAATAGGTAAAAATGGGCTGCATTTGGAGAATTCTATGTAGTGGAAATAATATAGAAAAGGGAAAATGAGAATTGAAGAGGAATGGAAGGTAAATCTGGGTACAGGAAATGGAACTTGTTGGAGCTCTGCAGTCATATTTCAAGCAAGGTCTCATTAAAATATGTTCACAGGTGTTCTGGAGAAAAAGAGCCCACCTATATATACTTGTATACCTGTCCATTCACTCACTCTTTCTTTCTTTCTTTCTTTCTTTCTTTCTTTCTTTCTTTCTCTCTCTCTCTCTCTCTCTCTCTCTCTCTCCTTTTCATGGTTTTTTCTTCTATAACAAACTTAGATAGTTAGAAAGTGTATCTAGACATTGAAGGATGTAAAGAAACCCCTCTGCTGGTCCAAACAGGAGGTTATAATTTAGAACTTATGCAAACCTATATTTCCTAGTGACTATATGCCATGTTGCATAATATAAATGTCTTCAAACCCTCTCTACCAGGGAACACTCAGAAAAATCAAGTCAAAAATTTTGAGGGTAAATGTGGATAATTACAAAATATAAGGTCCTCTGCAAATACTCTCATTTAGAAGTAAAGGAGTTTTGGAGAGCTGTAGTTTGATACTTTTTCAAGGACTAGTGAAAATATAAAAACAGAAGTTTAATATGCTTTATTTAAGCATCTTAGTGTTTGCACTTTTAGTAGACTTGTCTTCATTTCTCTAAGTTTTCCTGGTTAAAAGTCCTTCAGTTACCAGTTCTATTTTTTTTTGTCTAAAACCAGAATATTTGCAATTTCTTGAAAGACCACCTCACATAAAGAAACCACATATAAAATATCTACCCTTCAATGAAATAAAGGTTTTTGGCTGAAGAAAGGTACAAATGTGGACAGAATGCACATTAGGGAGCAGTTAAAGAAGTCCATAATCTGCTACTAGAATGAGTTTTATGGTTTTTTTTAAAAAAGATCCAATTGCTTTGAGAGGCTTCACTAATCTTCAATGAAAGCCTTGGTTATCTTCTTCATCTCTTGCTTTACAGGAACATTTTGACAGCTAGCTCTCAGACATTTTGGAGCTTTCTTCCCAGCATATACAGTTTAGACAATTCTCTGCAATAGTGCAGTTAAGATATACCCTTTTAAATTCATTATTATGTACATCAGATTTTTTGATACAAAGTAATGCTGTCTGTTAGCACATCTTTAAATCTGAGATGCCTAATGGCAAAGAATATTTCATTAAATATTTTTAGCACTTCATAAGTTAAGAGATTTAAAGAGAAAAAAACCCCAATTTTACCTAGTACATGCTTGAGTTTCTATCATAAAATCATATAATGTTTTAATTATGGAAAAGATACTTAAGAATGACACTGCCAAGTTCACCACTAAATGTGTGTCCCTAAGTGTATCATCTATACATCTTTTAAACACCTACAGAGAAGGTGAAACTACCACTGCCCTCACCACCTTGTTCCAATATTTGTCTTCACTTTCCATAAAGAAACATCTTTTGCCACTGTCTCTCTTCCTCTCACTTTTTACTTGGGAGAAGGGTCTTGATACCCACCTGGCTACAGCTTCCTATCAGGGAGCTGTAGAGAGTGATAAGATCCACACTCAGCCTCCTTTCCTCCAGCTGAAAAAACCTGCAGGTCCCTCAGCTGCTCCTGATAGGACTATAGTGCTCCAGACCCTTCATCAACTCCCAGCTCCACTGCCCTTCTCTGGTCTCCCTCCAGCCCCTCAATGTCCTTCTTGGAGTGAGGGGCCCAGAAGTGAACACAGGATTTGAGGTGTGGCCTCACCAGTGCTGAGTACAGGGGGACAATCCCTGCCCTGCTCCTGCTGGCCACACTATTGCTGGAACAGGCCAGGATGCCATTGGCCTTCTTGGCCACCTGGGCACTGCTGGCTCATGTTCAGCTGCTGTCACCAGCACCCCCAGCTCCTTTTCCTGTGGGCAGCTTTGCAGTCACTCTGCCCCAGCCTGTGGCACTGCCTGGGGTTGTTGTGGCCCAAGGGCAGGACCCAGCACTGGCCTTGTTGAACCTCACACCACTGGCCTTGGGCCATGATCCAGCCTGCCCAGATCCCTCTGGGCAGCACATCAACACTCCCACACAATTTGGTGTTATCTTCAAACTTACTTTTGAAAAGTTAGTAATTCTGCTGTCTACATCTTCAAGACATTTAGATAACCTTAATAGATGTCTTGCAATTTCGGATATATTTTCAAATACGTGTTCCTTATTGTTAAAAGGATTGGAATATTGCTGTTACTTCTTTTAAGAGGAAACCAGTGCTATCCAAATAGATTTCACTTTAGCGTAGAAGTAGAATATTAGAAGGTGATGTAACGTGAACCAGCTCAGAATGACAATTGCTTCATGAGAAAGCAGGGGGAAACCAGGAAATTGAATAACTCATTTACATGTTTCATTTTGTTCCTTAAAATTCTGTATGCCTCTGATCAGTCTTACCAAGTTTAATGCTGTAGCAAGCAACACACACTGCCACAGCCACTGCACAATGCTAACTATGTATTTTGCTCTGTGCCATGGGCCGGGTTTCTCATTTCATACATCATTTGCAACTTGCTGCAGTGATCCTGTGAAGTCATTGCTTATCTCACTAACACAAAGTTAGGAAGAAGTATCATTTTTCCCAATACTTGTTTTGATCAAGCTGTGCACTAGACATCACAGCCAGTTTCTTGTTTCTCTCTACTAAAACACCAACTATAATTTTACCCACAAAAATTATACGAGCAACCCTTTGCATTCTATTCTTCAGTGTCAATGTTAAATTTTTAGCAAAGGGTGTTAAATTGTTCAACAGAGCTTTGTCTGTCAGATGCGATATGCTGCTACTCCTTACTTTATATGCCTAGAGATTTCCAACAGCATGCAAAAACCACATCTGGAGAGGAAGCTCTGGACTGTAGCCAAATCTGTCAAATTTTTTTTATGTTTCTGAAATGCCATTCAACAAAAATCAGTGTGAGTTATTTCTACTTTCCCTACTCAGCACCAGCAGTATAATAGCTTAATGATAGCATGAGACTCAGGGCACAGACCTGAGACAGGCAATCATAGCAATATCTCATTTTCACCCTGGTCTCCATGCAGTGAGCGAACATTTCAAGCACTGAAAGTAAAACTGAGTTAAAATACGTAAACCTATAATGCCAGCAAACACAACGTGTTACTGGACCTCACCTTTGTGTGAAGCAGAATGGAACAAGCTTTGATATTGCTAATTTCACTGGACTAAATCCATCTTAGTATCCAGCTGACAGTGTAAATGATGTTAGGTAAGGACTGAGCATGAAAGACACCCTTAAATATAATTAAATATTTACATTTACTCTAGCTTCATAGAATCAAATATGTAACTAATATAATGTAAGTATTAATAATGTAAAGTAATACAGTATGTAAGTAATATGTAAGTAATTTATCCTGGAAAGAGGGCTTTGCCACCACATCAGTTTGTTTATTTTTTTTATTTTGTCTTTTATGTTTTAATATTGGTCAGTATATGCCTCAGATAGAAAAAGTGTGTTTTTGCCCAACTGAATGAAAAATTCAGTTTTATGGCAATTACAACAATGTTTAAAATGCAAGATACTTAAGCATACTATTGGCTTAATTCCCCTTTGTATTGTCAGGAATACATTGGACCAAACCAAAAATACTCTTTTCAGCACCCCAGTTACTATTTTGCCAGTCTCTGTAATCTTGTAAAAAGCATCATTAACACACTAAAGTTGAAAATACATCAGCTATACTTTTGGTCTTCAGTTAGTTTCAGAGAGAAAGTGGAAAAATGAAATGTGGGTGTCTTGTTTTGATTACTCATTTTGTTTGTTTCTTTTCATAGATGCTTCCAAAGAATGAAACCTTTGTTTTTCTTTGAAACTTACTTGGCATTTGGCTATTTTTATTTTTCCAAAGCCTAAGATTTTTTAGACACATGGAATGATGCCGCCATCTCCTCATTTTATTCTGGTTCCCTCAAGCCAACAGGCTGCAAAGCAAAGTCTACTTTGTTTTTGGCTTGTCTAGAAAATTGAAACTGTGCAAGCCCCACAATTCCCTCTTCTTTTCACTGTTTCAGTCTTTGTTTTTGCTATGATGTAAGTTCTTATTGCTCAGGAGATGAAGGAAGTGATGGATTTTAAGCAGCCTTCTCACTCCATGATTAGAGAGCAGCAGTGTATGCTGAGCCCCTTAAAGGAAAAACACTCCTCTCTCCTCTCTTTCTTTTCCTGTGTCAGGGAGCAAAGAGCAGGATGAATCAAAGGCGGTGGAGTGCAGTAAGAGCACACACACAAGAGGACCATTATTAAGCACCCTGAAAAGCATAGTTACTACCATGGGGACACACCAGTATTTGTCAGAAAAAAGTTAGCTGAAGGAAGATAAATAAAGTAAATCTTTAACATACATGAGATCTCAGAAACACCCTTCAATGGCCATTCTTCATAGCCCTGTAGGTCACATTATATTAAATGATTGTCACTTACGTAACCATTACCTCAGGTTTCACTGACCTTGACAGCAAAGCAGTAATTACATCTTTGAATGTCACTGAAGAGCTTTTACAGAGTAATGCGACAGGCAGCTAGAACATGCAGAAATTTTTCTACTCACTATTCATAGATATATATGGATTGTATAAGCCTATTACAAAAGAAACCTATCTCATGTCAAACTTCATTTTTATGAAGTATTCTGACAATATTGCAGATTCTTACAGTATGCTATTACTAGATTTCAGTGTGCAAATATCCTTTATGCATTTCCTCCTCAGCTAAGTTTCTCTTATCTTTTCGACTGCGTTGAGAGAGCTTGAGCCACAGTAACTGCATAAGAGCATCCAGATTTGGCACCACTAAATCTAAAAAAATACTTAATAAATTCACTGGCATTACAGAGCTGTTGTTAGACTTATAGTCAATGTCAATAGTTGGGTGATTGCAAACAGAGCTTGGCTTGAGGGAATAGACTTCCAAGATCAGGAAGTGCAGTTCACTCACATCTAGATCAGCTAGTCATATTCATAGGTAGTTTCACATAATATGAGATACTATGCTTGAACCAATGTGCTCTGTTATTTGGCTTGCTTATGGCCTGCTGTTTTCAGTGTGTATCTTTGTAATTCCAATTAACAGATGAGGAGATGCAGTGCATTCATGTCCCAGGAGATGATGCACACAAAGAAGTATGACCTCTTGTCTTAAGGTTAGACAGCAGGCTGCACACTGGTATGCAGTGCTGGTACCAAACAACTGAGCAGTATTTACTTTTTTAAAAGTTGATGCTGCCCAGATGCATACTTCCTATTCAGAGGAGTATCATCAACTTGAGTGTATTCAAAACTAGGGTTTCTGCTTCCTAAAATCTGTTTCTAAACAGAAATCCTCTGCTCTTTAGTGAGGCTTAGGTTCCAAGGAATAATCAAGAATGACCTTCACTACCTAAAGGATTGTCTGAGCAATATTCTCTTCCTTTATTTGATTAATTTGTTCAGCATGTTTTATTCCCATGAGAGATTCAATGAAATTATTGCCTATCAATTGAACCACCAATCCCCAGATAATTTTGCCAGGTTTTTCCTTTCATGTAACGAAGGATCCCAAAAGCAATACTCAACCTCATACTAACAAATAAGAAGAGTCCTGTTGATGATGTGAAGGTTGGGTGCAGCCTCAGCTGTAGCAACCATGAGATTGTGCAGTTCAATATTGAATGAAGAGGTATCAGGACAGTGATTACAGTCATTGACTTCAGGAGACCTAACTTTAGCCTCCTCAGGGATCTTGGAAGAATCCCAGAGGAACAGATCCTGCAGGGAACAGGGCTCCAAGAGAGATGGTCGATTTTCAAGGATCAGTTCCTCCAGGCTCAAGGATGATGCATGCCACTGAGAAAGAAATCAGATGAAAAGGGCAAGAAACCTCCTTGGATGAATAAAGAACTAATACAAGGAAAAAAATGGATAATTAGCAAATGGAGAGGGACCCTGGTAACAAGTTGTGGAGAAGGCAGACTTACTGAATGCCTTCTTTGCATCAATCTTCACTGATGAGACCAGCCTCCAGGAATCTGTGACCCAGGAGACCAGGGGAAAATGAATGTTGGAAGGAAAACTTCTTGGCCACAGAAGATTGGGTTAGTGTCAGGTAAACATGATATCCACAATTCCATGGGTCCTGATGGGATGAATCCACAAGTGCTAAGAGAGCTGTTGGATATTCTAGGCAGGCTGCTCATGACCATCTTTAAAAGGTCATGAAGATCAGGAGAGGTACCTGAGGACTGGAATACAGTAAATGTCACCCTAGTCCTCCAAAAGGGCACAAAGGAGGATCCAGGGAACTACTGCCCAGTCAGCCTCACCTCAATCCCTGGAAAGGTGATGGAGTGAGTGCCTCATTCTGGAGTCTGTGTATGCCACATGAAAGGCAAGAAGCTGATCAGGAGTCAGCATGGATTCAGTAAAGACAAGTCATGTTTGAACAACCTGATTGCCTTTCATAATGAAACAACCAGATGAATGAGGAGGGAGCAGTGGATATTGTCTACATCAACTTCAGCAAGGCTTTTTGACACTCTCACAACATCCTCACGGGCAAACTCAGGAAGTGTGGATTAGATGAGTGGGCAGTGAGGTGGATTGAGAACTGGCTGAATGGGAAATCCCAGGGGGTTGTAACCAGTAGTACAGGATCTGGCTGGAAGCCTGTCACTAGTGGTGTCCCCAAGGTTCAGTGCTGGGCCCAGTATTGTTTAACTTGTGCATCAGTGACGTGGATGAAGGAAGGGGCAGGTGCCTCCTCAGCCAGTTCATGGATGACACAGAGCTGGGAGCAGTGGCCATAGCCCAGAGGGCCGTGCAGCCCTTCAGAAGGGCCTCGGCACGTGGGGAGATGGGCAGAGAGGAACTGGCTGAAATTCCACAAAAGGAAATGGAGGGTTCTGCACCTGAGGAAGAACAACCCTGGGCACCACAACAGGCTGTGAGCTGATCTGCTGGGGAACAGATCTGTGGGGAAAGACCTCAGGGCCCTGGTGGACAGCAAGCTGTCCATGAGCCAGCAGTGTGTCCTGGTGGCCAACAAAGCCAATGGGATCCCAGAGTGCATTGGGAAGAGCATTGCCAGCAGGTGACAGGAGATGATCCTGTCCCTCTGCTCGGCCCTGGTGAGGCCACATCTGAAATGCTGTGTCCAGTTCTGGGCTCCTCAGGACAAGAGAGACATGGAGTTCCTGGAGCAAATCCCACAGAGGGGTATGAAGTTGATTAAGGGACTGGAGCATCTCTCTTATGAGAAAAGGTTGAGGGAGCTGGGCCTCGAGCTTCAGCCTTGAGAAGAGATGACTGAGAGGGGACCTTGTCAATGTCTGTCAGTATCTGAAGGGAGGATGATAAGAGCATGGAGCCAGGCTCTGCTCAGTGGTGCCAAGCAATAGGACAAGAGGAAATGGGCACATAATTATGCACACCTGAACATGAGGAAGAACTTCTTTACTGTGCAGGTAACTGTGCATAGGGAGGTTGTGGAGTCTCCCTCATTGGGGAAATTCAAGAACTGTCTGGATACAATCCTAAGCAAGGTGCTCTGAGATGACCCTGCTTGAGAAGGGAGGTTAGACCAGATGACCCACTGTGGTCCCTTCCCTGACCCATTCTGTGATTCTGTGATTTGATTTTTCCTATAGCAAAATATTTATTTTGTTTGCAATTTGGTTTTGTATCAGGAAAATACTTCCACATGAAGACACATTAGCTATCTGTTATCTGAAACACTGGTTAGTTTTTTCCAGTTGAACCATTATTCTGCAATATTATTTTAATCTTTGTTGTAAGAGAAACAATTGAATAGGAGGACATGAATAGGGAGGACATTTTACTTTAATTTTTTATATAGGAACAGAGTGAGGATAAATGTAATTTTAATAATTTAAATAATAAACTAAGGAATCCAATACAATCTGCAAGATTCTGTAGTTTTCTTAAATGATTCTCTCTTTTTATCATGGAAAAATATTTAAGTAGTTCTTCAAGACATGTATTGCTGGCTGTGGCTTAGCTGAAGTCCTTATTGGTTGCTCAGGACTACCCTGCCACTGAAGAAGAATCCTCACTCTTTAAAATTTATTGCTTCTCAACAACCCCCCTTCCCCAGAAAATATAGAAGCTTCAAAACAAACAAAAAAAAGTGCCTGGAAACAGTAGAAGAGAGAAAGCTGGAGAAATAAATCTAGACTTACAATGATTTTGTTGCCAGCATTTCTTGCACATCAAGTGCAATTCACATAGTGTCTGGATCTGTAGGAGGAATAGGAGTTTATCTAGTTCCAAGGAGTAATACTGGCATATATTTCCTAGTGCCACTTTTTCTGGGGAGGGATAGCTCACCACTAAAGTATACGTTGTTTCAAGTACCTAAGGTACTAGCAAGGTTTATTTCTTTTTCAGACATTTTCAGGTACTATTTCTGCTAACTTCTTTATCTATATTGATTAGAGAAACTATAGTTTTCAAATAATTACCTGTAATGTACCTTATAAAGCACTAGTGTTAGAGGTCATTTATTAAGAACTGTAATTTAGAGGAATTAATTTTGGCTAACTGAAAAAAATATTAGAAAGCATCAGAATAACCATTAAATGCCATAATGACTCCACCTAAATGGCACCTGTTTTAATAGCCCTCTGGATCTAGCGTTTTATATCTGTAGTCTGTTAATCTTGTTTTCTCTTTTTCTCTCAACACTACGTCCAGTAGCAGTTGCAATTCAATGTTCTTCTATAAACTGTGAGTGACAGAGAGACATCAAAGCAAAGACAGAAATAAGTGGAAGTAGAAAATGCCATACTACACAATGAAACAAGCCGTGTCACCACTGTGGTTATTCATAGTGAAAAATGCACTGCAGGTCCAGGTACTGGACCTGTAACCTGCGTTTGAGTGCATGACTTTACAGAGCCCTTGCTTTGAGTGTCCTCCAAGGACAGCACTATATATCAGGATAAGTGTGCCTCTTCATGAGAGAGAATCCTATTTTTCAAGACCAATGTTTTTTCGGTTTTTTTTTAATTTTAGCAATGGTCATGTGGTCTGTAAAACATTTTTTCCTTCTAGTTTATTTTTCTTGATCACTACAGACTGTCCCCTTTTAGGCTGCTTTAGGCTGCATGTTGGATTTCCCCTCTACATGAAGTTCTGATGTGTGCTTTGTCATCTGACTTGTTTTCCCACACAAGAAATGTAAAATCAATTCATCTTAACATAAGAAGTGCTCAAATCTGCCTTACTCAACAAATTTTGGTTTATTCCCAGACTTAAAATGCTTCTGAAAACTTCAAACTATAGAATTGTTAGCTGTATAGAGAAAATTTGGGTCCACTAGCAGCTACACCTTGCTGAAGGAATCTACATAGCCTAACAAAAACATTACTTCAAGCTGTGTTTTGATGTTTTCCTGAGATTAGAAAGCGCATGAAAGGTTGAGGTGCTGAATCTCATGTCAGTTTTGTAGTTTGTCTTTCCCTCTGGCTCAGCAATTCTGTCATCAAAAAAGCCCAATAAAGAATGTCTGTGTTATTTACTTGTTTGATGTACACACATTACGCATGAAACTGTAAGACCCAGTCTAGTACCCACTTAAGATAATTTAGACTTAATACTGATTTTGATAACTTTCATTGGGGTGTGCACTTAGATAGGGAATCTAACAGGAAAAGCAAATATTACAAATCTTACCATGGATCTCCTCTGTTGTGGCAGTGTCTCATGTCCCCACAAATCAGGAACATATCAGAAATTAAAATAAACTTTTCTCCTGTTAGTTCATACAATATTGACTGCTTCTAGATGAAAAGGTCAATACATATCTTATTAGTAAAGAGAAATGTAAGAAATTACAAAGCACAACACAAACAACCTTTTCCTCACACACATGCACACAGAGACTAACACAAAATGTTTTACTCAGGAAAGAAAAATCAGAAATTTTATCTCATACAAAGTTCAATATTTCATACCTTTCAAAACTTTATTATCACAGAAGAGAATACAATAGTATATTCTTTTAACTTGAAGCAGACTGGTTTCTAAATACACTGAAAACAATAGGAAACAATAGGGGGAAAAATCCTTTCCATAAGGAATCTGTTTTGCATTTTCCACATCCATTCGTTACTGGACAAAGAGTTGAGTGTACATTGCAAAAAAATAGTTTCATCTAGGAAAGGGTAACAGGAAGAAAAGGTGGAAATAATAAAAATATTATCTATGTTCTTAGTAAGGTTGTCATTAGTCTCTGGGAAAAGATGATGCAAATCTCTGCTAGGAATTTTACATGTACCCTGTCTGGATACACAGAGTAGTCTTCATAATCTCAAAAGACTCCTTTTTCCCTCATACTTCTTGCATAGGTTCTTGGGATTTTCTGGTAAGTAGTGGCTTACCAGACAAATAGCTATTAAAGAGGCTGCATGTGTGGGAAGCAAATTACTGTCATTGTTCAGATGAAATCTGAATTGCTGAAAAATTCTGCTTGGAGCGATATCCTGGACTGGGTTTGAGTAAACTGATGGTTAAAGCATTTTCTGTTTGTTCCTATGTTTGTCTTAGTTTTACGTTTTTTTGTAATTTTGCTTTGCTTTCTGTCAATAAAGGAAAGCCCTAGGGAAGAGGTGAGTTTTAATTCCAAATGTACATTCTTTGTTTTAGAACAGGTTGGAAAGGAGTAGCAGATGGATAACATTTGGGACATTTTGTCAATTCATCTGTTAATAAGTGAGACACTCACACTGGCTACATAACTGGCTACATAAAGTCCTTCTGTCTCCAGCACTGCCAACAGCCCTGAAGATGTCCTCTGAGAATTTTTTTGATGGTGGACAACTCTGATAAAAATAGTAATATTTTCTACAGTCAAAAATCCCTTGAGTCAGGACCTCTTTTGTGATCATACCTCATTATTTCATCAAAGAAACACATTTTTACCTGCATTAAAGCTTACTGAACTTGCCCAGACAGAACTAATGCAACATATGGATTACAAAATATTTTTCTACCACTTCTGAAAAACAAGCAAATATGTTACCAGGTGGTTGCTGCTGTTGCTGATCTATCTGATGTCAACCTGTCTGGTACTACTTGTATTCCC
The DNA here is from genome assembly GCA_013400855.1 of Buphagus erythrorhynchus. Lineage (NCBI taxonomy): Eukaryota > Metazoa > Chordata > Aves > Passeriformes > Sturnidae > Buphagus > Buphagus erythrorhynchus. Next base: position 7,128 of record VZTT01046586.1, on the reverse strand, counting down.
TGATGTTCCTAAGAGGTGCTGTTGTGTGATATCTACCTAAGATATCTTGGATGTCTCTTTCAACAAAGGGTCATAGAACAATGCAGTAACTTTAAGTATGCTGTATGCAGTAGAAATCAAGTAGAATTTTATTTGCATTTTGATTAGTGATTTGGAAAGAAGTGCTGGGTTATGAAAACAAGTATTATCAGAAGTCTTTTGACTTTCTCTATCTTTTTGAAACATTTTAAATTACAACATATTCTAGCCACACATTCTAGCACACTTTAAGTCAACACCTGGGTATGTAAACAAAATGTAATTGCTCCTATCATTAGATGATGTACACAGAACAAAACTGCCAATTTCTCTGTTTGCATGCGGCATTGTTTGAGCATTGTTAGTATTAGCAAATGATGCTGGCAAATAAGAGGCAATTTTTCTTTACAAGCACATAGATATCACAATAATATGCAGACATAATATTTAGCATACTATTCATAATGGAAAGGTGAAATTAGGGAATTCAAAGCTAAGATGTTGAAACTAGTTGGGAGATCATAAAATCATAGAATGTGCTGAATTTGGAAGGAACCCACAATGATCATCCAAGTCCAGCTCCTGCTTCTGCACAGAAGCACACCAGACTCTCACCATGTGTTTGAGAATATTGTCCAAATGCTCTTTTGAATCTGTCAGGCTGGTGCTGTGACCACTTCCCATAGGAGCCTGGTCCAGTGCCCGATCACATTGTGGGTGAAGAACCTTCTTCTTCTGTCCAATCTAAAGCTCCCCTGACACAACTTCATACCATTCACTCCTATCCTGACACTGGTCACAAGAGAGAAAAGATTGGTGCCTGCCTGCCCCTTTGCTTCCTCTCATTAGGAAGGTGTAGATTGCAATGTTTCCCTCAGCCACTGAGGTAATTGTTCATATGGCTTCCCCTGTAGGCCTTTTCACCATCTTTGTGGCCCTTTTTTGGATGCTCAGTATATCTTATATTGTGCCACCCAAAACTGCACACAATACTGAAAGCAGGGCTGCACCACTGTGGGCTGGAGGGGGTTATCATGTCCTGCAACAGGCTGCAATGCTGTCTTTCATGCACTCCAGGACAATGAGAAGAAAGGCTGAGGAAAATCTGAGGCCAATGCTCAATGGAGAAGTGAATTAAGTGACAAAAGATGAGAAAAAGCTGAGGTGCTTGATGCTTGTTTTGCATGTTTTTGCTAATAATGTCTGCCATTTGATTTCCTGAGCTTGATGATAAAATGGGTGAGAATGTATCGGAACCTGGGAAGTTCCTGGTGCTTCAGAAAATACATAATTGCACCAACCTTTACACAGCTCAAGCAGGAGGACTGGGGGAACTGGAAGCTAATCAGCCTTCCTTAGTACCTGGGAATATAAATTAAAATGTTTCTTGTAGCTGTTTCCAGACACTTGAGGAGCAAAGATATGACTTGGAACAGCTGGTGTCGGTTGGCCAAGGACAAATTATGCCTGACAAACCTGATAGCCTTTCATGATGAAATGACCAACTCAATAGACAAGGGGAGCACAGGAGACATTTATTAAAGACCTGGGTGATTGCACCCAAGTGAGTCTGCGGACATGATCAGATTGAGGGTGAAATGTCCGTACTCTGAAGGGCAGTGGTACTGTTCATAGAAGGGTGGAGGAGTTTGTGAGGTTCAGCAAAGCTAAATTAATTTGGTGGGGTTTTTTTTGTTTGTTTGTTTTTTTGTTTGTTTGTTTGTTTGTTTTGTTTTTTAATTTTAATTTTAATGGCCAATTCTAGTAGGAATGCTAGAATTTGTTCCAGAGTATTTATTTTTCTCGTAACCATAAATGCAAGGTGTAGTCTTTTTTAAAGAAAGACAGTAATGTCATCAGCTGTTGTCACTGTAAGGTTTGCTGGAAAACATTTGACACTATGCCATCCATCCACAGATCTACCCCACAATGTTGTTATTCTAAGGGAACACAGGCAGATGATTCACATTTTGGCAATCCTATTTCATGCGCTGTCATTCATCTTAGACAACTACCTGAGCTGCAGAAGCTCTAGTATTTGATTTTTAATACTTTTAAATTTTTCTCTATTCTCATGTGGCTGGTGAAGGTTACTGGAACATAGTTACAATGCCAGTTCTAACCATTCCTGCTAAAACAAAACAAAACAAAACAAAACAAAACAAAACAAAACAAAAACAAAAACCCCAAGTATAACTAACAGTACCTGAAGATCTTACTTGATCTCAAAAAATCTGTGTTTCCTTTCTCTTGGTAGTTTAGCCTTCTGCCAATATGCTTCAAGTAAATTAAAGTCTAACACAGAAATAAACAAAAAAATGAAAGAAAGTAAGACGCAAAATCCCTTCATTTTAAGTAGTCTGTCCCTGCTCTCTTTTTGTGACTGATTGTAGCATACTCTTTCAAGTGCCTTGGAAAATATCCTCTTTCATTAATGGATCAGAGAAAATAACATTTCCTATTTTCCACACTCCTTATGTACAAGGTGAGCATCATAATATTACATATTTCTCCTCTTCTACCATCCATTATGTTTATATCTTGAAGTAACTGTCACAATCTTCTTGTATGTCTTGTATTTCCTAACAGACCACACTTGTATGATTTCTCATAAAGCTAGTTGTTCAGTTGCTATGCCTTGGGAATGAAATCCTCCAAAGAGATTCACTAGATGACTATAGATCAGAAATACAGGGGTTACTATATGAAACAAAAATGAAAAGTTATTTTCCTACATATTCCTCACATACAGCAGAGCACATATACAAGCATGTTACAAAACTGATACATTTAGTAGGTGAACAGAAATTATGAATATATTTTGCCTTTTGTAATGACACATACCTCTATCCAAATATGCCTAAAGAGGTGATTGGTCTAAGATTGTATGATTTCATCAAACACATGACATAGATTGTTTTAGAAAGGCATGTGGCTAGAATAAGCACTGTGTTAAAAAAACCCATGATTCTGTTAGTAGATATAGAATAAATATTCATTCATATCCAAAGAACATGGTTCTCAGAGAGGAAGACTTCACTCCTCAGAATAAATGAAATTTGTCAAATGTTCAGTTTTCATTGGACGTGAGCTAAAGGCTACTTCTTTTGCTGTCTTTTTTTTGTATGATCTTCTGAAATGTCTGCATCTGGATTGCAATCCAAATGCTAATGAAAAGCCTAAGACTAGGTAAAATGCTACTTCTCTCTTTTTCTATGTGACAAAACAATGTACTGACTATACGGAATCACTACAGCAAAGTTGAAAATGGTATATGAAATTAAAAAACTGCTGTCCAGTGCACAAATAGAACACAGATAACAATGTAGTTGCTGCAGGTATTTGCAGTGATATTTAAATTAGACACATTCTTTGACAAAACCCAAGCAAATAAACAAAACCAAAAAAAGTCAGAGCAGAAGTATTAAAAACTTGCTGGTGGGAGAAATTAACCTCCCTTTCCCTATTTTCTCCCACCTTCCCCACCAAAATTCATTTGAAGAGCATCTTAAATGGAGACCTTGACTCTGGTAAAGTCCCTTACCAGCAGATATCTCCTGCACACTTCAGCATAACTGCATGGGACACGCACAGACATATGGAAGATCCACGGGTGGGAAGAGGAGAGCCGACAAAATTAACTTTGTCTAGAAAAGCCCAGGTTGAAAACAGGTGAGGAGTTGAATGCAAAAGCTGTACTGTAAAAGCTGTACTGCAAAGCTGTCTCCAATCTGTCTGCAGGTTCTGCAGCTTCACAGTCAGGGTAACAAAACTAAAAAACTGGCTTTTGAAACATCATCTTTATAAGTCTATTAGCTTTGATGAAGTGGGAAAACCTACAAATTTATCTACTCTCATCCAACACAGTATCTTAAATAACTGAAGATATAAAGAAGAAACATGTGTGAGGAAGTGTCCATGCAAATATTTGGCATTTCATTTTGCATTTTTGAAGTCACTATTTTAGCAGAAATGCATAGAAAATGCCTAAAATGCATAGTTTGATGTGAGATATTTCTACAAATAGATGGTGAGGAGTTACTCGGTTACAGTCTTTTTCTCCATTTATTGACTAGCTACACAATTAAAAAAAATAGCTTTCATTTTATATTTTCCATCTGACATCTTCCTTTGGTTTTTTGCTTTATCAGTTTGAACTGGCACCAGTGCTAAGGCTCCTGTCTTATGAGATACTGTTACTTACTTGTCATTTTCTGGATTCCTGGGTTATCTAAAAATTATCTTTCAAATGTGTCCTTCTATCCCCCATTTTTCCATCTTTATATTTGAAAAATGTGATCTTCAGTCAAATTGAAGTGAGTACTGCTGACATACAGTATAGTAAAAGGTTCTGTACTAAGTGATGCAAACATGGCAGACTGCTAGCCTTGGATGTTACAAGCCAGCTGGGGTAGATACATTGACATTTTCCAACTGGAAAACTGGGAAAATCTGGTTTTGCTTTTTAGGGAGAAACAATAAGGTTCCAACATTCATTTTAGCATATTGAGATGTTATGAAAACACTATTTTTCTCATATCCTTAGTTTATTCTTATAGCACAAAGACCTCCCCCTCCAAGTCACCAGAATGGATGTATCTCTTGAAAGTTTCAATAATACTATGTTGTTGAAATAAATAATATGTGTGTATATGCTGGGCCTTCATCTTTTATATTAAGTTCATTTTACATGAGTAATGAGGTTATCCAAGCTAGTATTCCAAGTACACTAAAGCTTTATGAATATTTTTAGAGATTATGTATAAAACTAAAAGAACTGGAACAAATATTGTAATAATGAATTTTAAAAATGAAGTCAGTTTGGACACTACCCTGTCATAATACCTAGGTTCATGAGTGCTCTTACATCTGAAAAACTAGCTACTGAAAATACTAGAATAGGATGCACATATTTATGTAAATATAAAATAAAATTTGAACTATAAAAGAATGATTACATANTAGAACTATAAAAGAATGATTACAGTAGTCCTGTACTTATTTACTATCTTAAACTAAGGTGAACCTCCTTGGTATGTATTTGCCATAGCCATCACAAAAAAAATATTCTATACTTCACTCTGAACCAGAATAAATCCATCTTAACAATGGGAACACCACCTACATGTGAAAAAAAGAATTGTGTGGACTAAATTTGTGTAATTGTTTCCTTCAGTGCAAATAAAAGAAGAGGGTCTCTATAATTTCCAGTCATCCTGCACATCTAGGTGGGCATCCACAGTACATAAAAATTTAGTCAATGATCTTTTCCGTTTGTCAGAATAACATAGGATGTAACCTAAGGACCCTTTTTTCTTCAGCTTGGAGAAATATTTGTCTTTCAAGATTTTACAAGCACTTTTGTTTTAAGAATTAAGCAGACTCAGCAGGGAGATCTTTTTAGGGTGAATGACATTTTCAGAAAATTATTATACATAGCACAATTATAGACTTGAACAAATAACTGATTTCTTGGTTCATTGGTAATTCAGAAGAGAGGAATTTAGCAAGTGCAAGGTGAATTTTAATTCATCCTCCAACTCAGTGAACAGATCAAAACTGAATTCTTTGGTATGATATGAAATGTTTCCTACAAAATTATTATTTCATTTCAAACACGAAAATTTATAAAGGCTTAGAGATAAATGAAATGTAAAGGTAAAGTATTAATTTAAGTATTTAATTAAAAAAAATAAATCCTCAGCTTTTACGGTTTTTTCACATGAGCTT
>VZTT01046582.1:0-12724 GCA_013400855.1 Buphagus erythrorhynchus | reverse complement strand
CATGGCTTTGGTGAGGAAAGGAGAAGGATCTGTGTTTGAGACAGGCACAGCTTTGGTGAGGAAAGGAGAAGGATCTGTGTTTGAGACAGGCACAGGCATGGCTTTGGTGAGGAAAGGAGAAGGATCTGTGTTTCAGGGGATATCAGTGCTCAGAGCCCAGTGTGTTTTGATTTTGGAGCTGCAGGAGCCAACTTCTTGTCTCCTGGTCCTTCCTGAGGTTCTAACATCCCATCCACCAGGGAAACTCCTCATTTGAGATCAAGCAAATGATCTGCTCTGGCTGCTACTATTGCTTGGTCTTGTCAGGCTGGCTGTGATTTACTTTTAATATGTATCCCTCTTCACCTTATCTTTCCTGCTGATGAGTAAAAGCAGAATAATGAAGTGGTGGTGTTAAACTCTAAGCTCGTGCTATCCAAGGGGACTGCAGCTCACAGGCAGGGATGGATTGGGAATTTCAGGGCAGTTCTGGAGCCCTGATGTCGCCCATGGTAGCTGGCTACAACCCTCCATGTGGAGACTGCTTTAGGCCCTGTCTATTATGGATTATTGCATTTCCAGAAGGTTTTTTTCTCCCCCACCCTGGGTGGGGGGGTTGCAGGATCATTGCTTTTTATTTGTGTGTGTGTGTGCCCGCAGAAAGCTTGGGATCTCATCTGGCTTTTATGGATCTGCTTCTGTTACCTAGCAGGTATTGTAGGTGGATGTGTAAATGAGGATCCTTCTGTTTACAAAGAAATGGATATATAGTATAAAAACAATTTACTTGTAAAAGACTCATCCTGCCTACAGAATATGTTTGAATCTTAACACAAGACAAAGTAATTTAATCCCTCCCAAACCCATATGTTGTTTGCTTCTCATTTTTTCCAGCAAATTTTACCTTCATCAAAAGATAAATCAATTTGTAGCAGCTATCGGCAGCTCTTTAAGCTGCCGAATTGAACAGCTTAATTAGGGAAAATATATTAAAAGATCTGAGAGATGCTAACCCATTCAGTGCCTCTTCTTGGCACATCTGCGTGGTCTTGCACATGTGTGGGGCTCCAGACTCCCTCCAGTTTGTGTTTGCTGTTGCTTTTATGTGATGCTTTGTGGCGTGGTGATGGCATGAGAGGTTTTACTGCCCTCTAAAACCTGACAGGGCTTTTCTGGGCCTGTCCAGTTTGAGGATTTAAAGGTTTATTATCTTAGAATTTTTCTTTTAAATCAAAGCCATAATAATTTTTAGAAATTATTATTATTATTATTAATATTATTGTTATTAGAGGGCTTTTCCCAAAGCACCTGGCAGCTGCCCCGTGTCTGTGAGCACCCCGTGCTGACCCCTGCCTGCAGCCTGAGTTGGAGTCATGGTCTCAGAATTCTCACACCCAAATAAATAGAATAGGAATGGTTTGGAGCACCATTCCCAAAGATCCACTCTCATTCAGAGCCGTTCCTGTGTGTTGTTTGCACTTTACGGGGGGGGATGGAAAAAGACTCCCAATAAAAGTACAAACTGTGTGAGTCAGCCTGAATCTGCTGTTGTGCCTCGTTCTTCCCATTAGCAAATGCCACGGATGAGTGTGTGGGGAGGAGGGTATCCCCTCCTTCCTAAATGACAGCTTGTCTCAGGGCTAAATCCATTAGTGATGCTGCTCTGTGAACATTCCCAGCCCTCCAGCCTGGCTCAGCCAGTGCTGAGCACATCTCTGCCTCTCCCAGATATCCTGGGCAGGGGAGTGGCTGCTGTTGATCCTTCCATTGCCAAGATGAGGGCAGACCTCTGCTGGACCTGTGTTGCTGGGACAAAGCTGCTGTGGCCTCAGTCCCAGCCTTCAAAAACCTGCTAGGAAGTGGATTTTGGAAAGGAGTTTCCTGCTGCTCCTGTTGGAGAAGATGAGCATCAGCTGAGGATTTCAGAGCTGTGCTTTGCAGCAAAGCTTCCAAACCTGACCTGTCTTAGGGCTCTTCCCTTGGGTGATGTTTGGGCCCAGGATTCCTAGAGATGACCAGGCTTTGGACTGACTTCAGCAAATAAGAGAATTTTCATGCAAAGGCTGAGAATTCACAGATCTGAACTCCCCAAAGGCTTGTGTGATGGGCTACAACAAAAAAGCAATGTTTGGTTAATTTAAGCCTCAACTTGAGGTGCTGTGATAAAACAGAGTTGATATCAGGGTAGTCTTGTTTCAAAAGCAGAGTATTGTCAGTGCAGAGTGAAGTGTTCTCCATCTGTTCCCGTGGCTGTCAGGAGCCAATATTAGATAGCTCTGCTGCAGGCTGGGAATCTGCAAGCGAGGGCTCGTGGCAAAATCTTCATGTGGGAAGTTTTTCCCCCCCTTTGCCATGCCTTAGGTTAACTCACACCCAAATCAGTCAAGATTTGCAAAACTGAGTGTTCCTGGTGATGTCTAGAGCTCGTTTAACATCCTGCACTTCACCCTGGAAGGACAGAGACAGAAAGGAAGCTGAAACATCAACTGAAGGATCTCCTTGTCCTCGTCCTGAAAATCTCCTAATGACCCAAGGAGAGGTTTCCTTGCTCTTGGAGCTTGTAACACATGACAGGCCTTGAGGGTTTTCCTCTCCCACCTCGTGATTTTTTTTTGTGCTCTGCAGCAACAGAGACAAGGTTTGGCTGCTGAGGGAAATGATGAAACTTAGAAAACGAGAGGTCTTGTGACAGGCTAACACCTCAGCTTGCTTTGAACTCGATAGTGAAATATATAGACACAATTTTCATTGCAGGTGGCTTTTCCCATGGTAGCATGTGGGTATCTGTGCCCAGCCCCACACGTGTGTGTACATGCACAGTTATTCTTGCCTCAGCACAACGATTTCCTAACGATCTCTTACCCATCCAAGACAGATTGCTTTTCATGGTTCAGTGGCCACAGCTCAGGCATCCATTTTAATCAATAAAACAGTCAAAAGAGAGAATAGATTTACTTGTTTCTGGTTTTTTACATTTAATTGAAAATTTTCGAGTGATTACAAACATAGCTATTGTATAGATTGTGGAGTTTAGAAGACAATAAGTGCCAAAAGAAAAATGTCCCCGGAGCCCAACCTCTTCCCCTCGTGATGCACAGTAGATATTGGTGGTTTGTGCCTGGCCTTGTCCTTTCTTCTCCTTCCTCAGGGTTTGCAAAAAGCAGGATGGATTTAATGGAGTTTTACCCAGACATTGCAGGGATGTCTGTGATGAGCAGCATTAAATCCTCTTATTTGTCATGAGGGAGAATCTCCCTTCACACAGAACGTGGAAGCACCGTGGGAAACCTGGAGATGCATCATCCTGTGAGCCACTTGGTCACCAAACACATGTGAGGATGGGCCATAAAATCTCTCCAGATCCAGCAAAAAGGTTTTAATTTTAATGACAGCTGATTGAAAAGTGGTTTCAGCAAAAAGGAGTTTTGGTCATCAGCAGGGGGGAAAAATGTATAATTTCTGTCTGTTTTCATGTCAAAACCAAGCCCCTTCTTCAGAAGGAAACCATGGGGATAAATAACTGGAGAATAGGAGGGTTTGAGGTATTTCCTAGGAAATACCCAAAGGTGCTGCTGGGGTATTTATCCCTTATTAGCAGGTAGGTTAACCTGGAGATTGCATTTGATTATTTAATCTGTTCATTGTTGTCAATGTGAGTGCCCAAAGGTGGGTGTGCTTGTGGGGGTACCACATGTATAATAATCTTTTTGAGAGTTGAATGAATGGGTGCATGGGGCAATGATTTGTTGTGTGGGGTTAGGAAAGGGGTCTCCTGGACACCCATAGTTTCTGAGCTTGCAGCTTGCATTGATGCCTGATAAACCTCGCCCTTCTTCTGGGGATTCTTCGGGAAAAATAACAAGCCACGCTGTCTCTCTGACTGTAAATTTAATAAACCTGGAAGCAGCACAGCAGCTGAACATATCAAAGCCATAGACTGTTAACTCCAGTGCAGGAAAACTTTAAAAACAGTCCTCGAGACCCCTGCGCTCTCTGCAAAATGAGATCCGAGTCCTCTTTAAGTTGTTTTTAATAGCTGGACTGGCTGAAGATTGGTGTTTACCAGGGAATAGGTTTGTGAGGGAGCTGCCTGGTGGGTGCCCATGGTGATATAATTTCTGTGGTATTCCTGGGATAACCTCCTGAGCACACAGGTCTCCTCACAAATTAACGCTGAACCCTGTGTGCTGCCTGGGCTCCAGCTCCCCCAGACAATTTCCTCGATACTTTTATTGTCACCTCTGGTTTCCTCAGCTCTGTTGCCTGCTGGAGGCAGATTTGTTCCAGCATGGGCCAAGATGTGGCTCTGGAGGAGTGGTTGTCACCCTCCATCTGTCACAGCAGCTCACAGAGAGCCTGGCTTTGTCCCCAGCAGCCCAAACCTGGGGAGCAGCTCTCAGGAATCTGGGGATTCCTGGTTTGGAGATTCCATCAGACAATAAAAATGGCTCATGGGGTGGTTTTGTCCACAAAATGAAGTGGTTTTTGTCCTTTTGATCCCTGACATGATGTTGCAAGCTAGACAACCCTAATGCAAATATTGGATTGTGGTCAAACACACCCCGAACAATTTGCAGCAAAACTGATTTTGCTGCCACCAAAAAAGTTTATAGATTACAGCTATTCCTTTCTTGGCGGCATTTTAACTCTTCCTCCTCATCAGATTTTATAGATTTTGTGAGATTTTTCCCTCTTGCATATCCCTCACCAGAAGGAAACGACTATTTTGAGGGAGAACAGATCCTTTTCACAATTTTCAAACACAGAATCAAATTCTCCATCAGGAAAGGCTTCAAATGGAAAACTCTGACCAGCCCAAATTAGAGGGGAACCCAATTTACTCTGGCAGAATACTTTGAGAGCTGCAGATGAAAACTGCAATTTAAGTGCCTAATATTATAATTATACACCGATGTGTTTTATTAATGGGATTGAATGCTGGTAGCTTTGTAGTAATGAGCTTTTTTGAAGATCCGTGTAATAGAGTTTTCTGATGGTGAGGACCCTGCCACGCTGCTCCCTCTAAAAAGCACCTTGAAACTCACTGAGTAGCCAGGGACAGGGTTAATTCCTTGACTTGAGCAGTAATTAGTTGCCCTTCTCCTGGAGGAGCCCTTCCTGGAGGGGAAGAATAACCCAAATCTCCTGCTTGTGGTGCTGTGTGGATGATCTGGAATTTTTTTGTGATGGGGTGAGGGATTCTCGAGCAAATGAAACGTTTGGGGAGCCTTGGAGATGAAAGGTTTTGTCTTGACAAATTAGCACTTAGCAGATTGCTATTACAGAGCTGTGGGTTTGAGCAATGTGTACAGTTGGGCATTTTTAACACAGGAAGAATCCTTTTCCCATTCTCTAACAGCATTTGAATGCACTTCTGGTAATAAATAGGGAGAAAAAATGAAACCCTTGAGTCTTTTCCTGGGCCAGGGCACCCCCTCCCAGCAGGGTTAAGCTGGGTCAGTTAAAAAATTCATATTTATGGCTTGCATATTCCCTGTGGAAAAACCTGGAACAATCCTAACCTGGGTTCTGAAATAAAGTCTTTAAGACAAATTTCAGTTTTAAACAGAATGTTGATATGGGATGTTCTGATAGTTTAAATAATTTTTCTTACTGTGAATTTATCTCAACTCACTCCTCTTGGAATGAAGTTTGGATAAATCAACAGCTTGTATTAATTATATTAATAACCACATTTATTATATAACAGTGCATAAGAATTCAAGGCCTTCTAAGACTGAATAGGAGAGAAATGGAAATAAAGTGGCAAATTGTAGAGCTGTTATAGTGTGAACTCGATGTTTCTTATTTGGTGTCTTTTGACAGGGAAAAGTAACTTTTCAAAACCCACTACAATGTTCTTTACAAATCCTGCTTTTCTCTAAATGCTTCCCTTCTATGCTAGAGCATAATTAGCTTTTGTCAACTTTTCTATGGGCAGTTTTCATTTTGCACTTTCTTTGAATGCTGTGGCTGCTTTTCTAAAATAGCTGAAGTTTTGTTTCTTCCCGTGGAATCTTTAGACTCCAAATTTCTTGGAGAGAAAACCTCATGCTTGGTCTCCACTTACTAGTTAGGTGTCCTTGATGCATTTATTTAGGAAATGCAAAGCCAGGCCGATGTTGCCCCTTCTCCCTTTGTTAATTAACCCAATGTGTACAATCACATTTTACTTGGCAGCTTGACTGGAGAGCCCAGCTGCTGGGAGATGAGCCATGAGAGGGGAAACAGGAGCTTTGTGCCGAGTTAATACGAGCATTTTTGGAGCTTGTTGATGTTTCCTGTAACATCTGCTCCTTGGCACTTGTCTGTCAGCTCAACCTGGATCCTTCCAGGAATGGTGGAACAAGGAGAGTTGGGGAAATGGGGGTGCAAATGGGAAAATGGGATGGAGAGTGAGACACTTCCCCTTCTGCTGGTGTCTGCTGGTGTCTGCAGAATCCTGGGGAACTTGTTCAGGGCAAAACCTCCCTCCCAAGGCCAAGGAACCATGTCTGGCTTTCAGCATCATCCCCAGTGACTTGTGGCATGCTGTGAGAGGGATGGCAGGAGATGGGAAGATCTGTGTCCTGTGTGTTCTCCATCCTGTCCTGCATCCCTCCTGCCCTTCTCACTCATGGTCACTGTCAGTAAAGGGAAGGCTGGGCAAGGAGACAGCTCCAGTGCCACCCTGTCCACCCCCACATTATCCTGCCTTATTACATTGTAATAAATTGAACCATTCCACTTCATTATTTCATATTTGAGGAGATTTATAGATTGTCCTGGTGGCTGAAGAGGCAGTGATTAAAGGAGCAGTGTGCTAATGAATGAGCCTCAGCACAAAGCCTTTTTAATTAATGCACAGCCCAGGGGCTGTAAACGCCTTGCTGATAACAAGCCTGGCCCATTCAGGACATGAACTGACAACTTTACAGAGAATGAAGGCTTATGTGGAGACATGGGTATGGTATTGAAATGGCAATTAAGGCTAATAAAATGATTCGTCTGCCCATCCATCGCCCTCCTTCCCTGTGCCCGGCCCTGTCTCTGCCTCAGAAGTAATGGCAGGTGGAGATTTCATTTGGCTCCTCCAACCTTTCTTGGTGATTTAATTTACAGGCTGCATCTGTTCCTTCACAAGGCTCTTTCAGTCACATTAGAGATGGATTTTCACTCCAGGCTATTCTGAACTCACTGGAAATTTCCCTGAGTCAGATTATTTTGCCCAGTGTTTACGGCTGCTTTTCTTTTTATTTCTTAAAAAACTTTCCTAATGGAGTGTCTTGCTGGGAGGGGAGGCAGTGAACTTGTTGGCAGTGCTATCCATCCATCCACCCATTCAGCATTGACTCTGGGCTGGTCAGAGTCCTGGGATAAACAGAGTGGACTCATACAGCTCTGGGAAAGAGGAACCTGCCAGGGTGAATTGTCAGCTTCTTTCAGGGTAGTCTCAAACCTACCCCTGATTTTTGATGGGTTTCACATCCCCTTCCTGCACATCCTGTGCTGGGTGGTGTTGGTACATTTCCACATTGGAAAAGTGACTTTGAAAAAGTGCATTAAGGAAAAAAATTAAATAGACAGTGGAGGTACCTGTTGTCCTTGGGAAGTTAAGGGGCAGATGATCAGCATGGACAGGTCATTGCTGCTCCACTGAGTTCTGAGGAGAATTCAGCCCTGGTTTGTGCCACATTCTGTGTTGTGATGCTTAAATGCTGTGTCCTGGGTCAGCCTTGTGGCAAAACACCCTTGGTGTGTCCAGGAGCACACAGGGATCAAACCAGGAATCACAGATGTCTGGCAGCTCTGGAGAATTTGGGAATGTTCTTGTTCCTTTGACCATCCCCTATGGCTTGGGAGTGAGGACCTCAAAGCCTGGCACCATCCCTTCTTCTCAAGGTCCAGCTTCTGCATTTTGCCTCCCTGAATTCCTGGCAGGTGGAAGCACTATTTTTCAGAAAGGGATGAGGGAAGGATCCGTGGCAAACTTTTGAAACAAAGTTAAAAAAAAAAAAATAAAAGACAAAAATATAAATGATGCTGCTTGTGGCCTGCAGATTTAATGATATTTGCCCATTTGATTGATGAAGATGATGAACGAGGCTTCGTGGCCTGTTGAGGGTGAAAAGTCTAAGTACCAGGATGGAGAGTGAATCAATCACTTGCTGCTCCCGTGCCAGATGGGATCATCAGTTACCTGTGGATCCTGGCAGTGCTGTACATTACCCCTGCCTGAGGGACAGCACATCAGCCATGGCTGCTGCCTCTTCTGCACAGAGCTCCATAATCCATGGCCAGGGGAAGCAACACCACCGAAATGAAACCCTAAAACTCCTCACCAGCTTTATTCTTGTGTCAGATTTTGTTTGCTGATTGACACATTCTGGCCAAATGTCTCACAGGGGTTGGACTGGACACTGGGCTGTGCAGGGCTGGGCTCTTCAAGGCAAGGTAGTGATGTCCTAAGATTTTAGCCTTTAATATTTTTCAAATCCTGTACAGCATTAGTGCATAACTCTAAACTCCATATAAAGTGTAGTTAACTCTTCACATTTTGGTCAGACAAAACAATTCCTCTGGGCCTGAGATCCAAGGACACACCACAGCCTCAGGCCCTGAAGAATATAAACAGAAGTGAATTGGGGGGGGGAGCAAACTGGAGGAATTTGGCTTCATTACCTGAAGCTGTAATTGGAGGATTAACCCCTGATATATAAATAGACCAAACTTATATCTGTCCAAAAAACTTGTGGCCATCATCCAAATTGGGTATAGCCTCTGGGAGGCTTCTGACTGCCCAAAGTGGATCTGTTAAAGGCCTTTAATAAATTCCCACTTTATTCTCTTAACCTTGTCTAGCCTTTGTTCTAGGTAGCCACTCCAAGGCATCAGTAGGACACAGGGGATGGAGCACATGGGGAAAAGTGCTGGTAGTTTCTTAAAGAATAATCTTATCTGAGTGCTTGCAGTGCCTGTTTTTCTTTTTCTTTTTTTTTTTTTTTTTTTCCTTGTGTGTGTATGTGTATGTTTTTTCATGGTTTTTATTTAGTATCTGAGCACTTCCTCATCATTTCCATGCTGAAACCCACAGTGTGGAGGTAAAAAATGGTTCTGTCCCTGCTTTGGGCAGAGGGATTTGGGTTGCAGGGCTGCATGTCGATGCTGGAATCCTACAGCAGTCAGAGAGCTCATTCCTTGGGCATTATGAGCCACGTCCTCCATGTGCCATCCCCATGTTGCACCTGCTTTGGGCCAGCACTGTAACTTTATTTTGAGTAGTATTTGCCTTACACTTGGCAGAAGCCCATGAATTATTTGAGGGTGTGTTGGTAAACAGGATTTGACAAACAGCGGCTCAGAACCGTGTAACAAGCTCAGGACTTGGGATGTTCATCAAAAGTTTTGGGGTTTTATATTTCCTGAGTTCCACCACCTTGTGAGCAGAGCCAATGTGATTTATGGCTTTGTGTTATGCTCTTGTGAAACTTGCAGGATTTTGATATAAAATTCTCCCGGCTTTAACTATCAGGTTTCACCTGAGCCCTGTTTGGGAGGCCGTTAATTCTTTATGTTGTCATTTCTGAAGACCCTTTTACAGCAGGAGCTCGGCATTATATAGCACTTAATAATGGGCATGTTACACTCCAGAGTAAAGAACATTCTGCTGTGCTCAAACCTCTTACAGTGATCACTGCAGCTGCTGATGGCCAGGACAGATGTGCCCAGTGTTTTGCAGTGTGTTTGTGTAGGGAAGCACCATTCTGCTCAGGTAGTTTTTGGGTTGTGATTTATGCCCAGAGGTGCTGGAGGACTTTCACACTCTCTGAGTTCTGTTGTCTAATAAAGTCCCAAGTTGTGTCAGTGGAGAAGGAGAGCTGCCCTTGGGAAGAATCCATCCCTCTTGTTGACTTGGTCCATTGACCTCCCCAATCTATTATCAGGACTCATTGGAGAGCTGGCCTTAATTACCTGGCCTTAATGTTATGAGTTTAATGTCCTGCTCAGACAGAGAAGCTGTCACATGCAGAGCCCCTCACCAGCCATGAAGAACATGGTGGAAAGTAAAGGAAGGAGATGCTGTGGTGATGCAGGGAAGGAGGAGCTGAGATCCTTGTGGTGTGCATCTCCTGAGCTTTAAGGCCCTAAGAAGGGAGATGTGGTGGGCCAGCCTGGGTCCTGTCACAGCACATTAAACTTACAGCCACAGGTGATGTGAGAGCAGGAGGACGGGGTGAATTTCGGACAGGGATGGCTCAGCACTCTTTTTTCCCCTGAATGTGCTGCAGATTCCTTCTGTGACCTTGAGGATGTTTTCAAATCTTTCTTTTCTTCTTGTATCTGGGCTTTCTAGGGCAGGGACCATCTCTTACAATGTCTACTTAATCGAGGTTTGCCTCTTGTTTGAAGTCTCTGGGCACTGCTTTTGATATCAATAACAATCATGATAGTGAGAGACCAAAGACAAAGGAACAATTCCCGGGAAAGACAGAGCAGTGGTTCCCTCCTGTGTTGGTAATTCAGGGGTAAGGAATATAGATGAGTTTTGACAAGAAATAAGAAGTACTGAGGAGCTCAGACTGCACTTCCTTTGGGGACTGAAATCTGGTGTACAACGAACAAGTTTCCAGACCTCCCTGTGCACTTTTACCTGGGTGGGAGGGTAGGAAGGGAATTAAAAATGTTTGCTAGGAGGATCTGTTTCAATTCATAGTGCCTAGAGCAAGGCTGTGAGATGGGCCCTGAATCACAGGCAGGAGCAGAGGATCTGGGGAGAACAGTCTCCCCTGATAAATCCACATAGCACCTGACTTGCAAATACATGAAGTAGAGTTTTTCAAGTTGGAATTGCTGGCTAAATCCAGGACTTCTATCCAGCCCACTGCAGTCATTAGAGAGGGCCTTAAACTCATTCTCTCCTTTTCATTAGCATTGACCATTAGCTCTGGAGAGCCGTGTTATTGATATAAATGTCTTTGAAACCTCCCGAGCTCCAGGCTTTGACGGATTTCATAGTCTGGTTAGGGAAAGTGTTTCTTTTCATCAGTTTCGAATTTGTCACTATTTCAGTGGAATCAAACGGGACTTCTTGTGTTGCAAGGCGGGGAGGGTAGAAATACCAGATGTACTTTGTCTCCCTCACTCATTAATTCATATACATTTATCATAAGACTCCCTATTTGTCTCCTTTTTAAGATAAATAATCTCAGCCCTTCCAATCCCTTGTCATATGCAGACAAGAATGATTTAAGGAGCTGGAAAAGTTCCATATGACAATGGATACAGAGATTCAAGTGTTGAGTCTGGTCCTTTCATTCCTGGAGGACAGAGCAGGAGGTGGAGCTGGCTGGGCTGAATCTCCTGGTTTCTGTGCAGATGTCCTGTGGCTAACACAGGGACAAGTGCATGGAAACATATCTGTCCACCCCATTTTGATGCTGATAACATATTCTGGGCTGTGATAAGTTTGAATTTTGTATGGAATAAGCTAAATTTGATAGGAGCTGTCTGCATGGCCTCTTCATCCCAAACTCAGAAGTGGATGCTGAACGTGTTTGAGTCATTCCCTCAGCAGGAATGTTTTATAACTTGGCTGAGGTTGTAGCTGTGGTATTTGCTTAAGATCTGATCTAGATCTCCTGTAATTGCAAGGTGTCTTCTGGAGGATTTGGAAGAGCTAGGCTGCCTTATTCCCTTCCCCCTAATTTGAAGGTTATACATCAGTGTTTTCCCCCGGAATACAAGAGTCTTTCCTGGGATACTCGGGAGGATCAGAGAAGGAATAGCAGCAGCTCTGTTTTAGGGTACTAATCCTCTTGTAAATCCCAGCATTTGTATATCTCTAATAATAATTCCCGGCTCTTGAATGACGGTTTAAACACACCCATAAAGAAATAAACACGGAGCTAATCCTCCCAGCGCCCGGGGAGCAGCAGGGTGAGCAAGCAGTTAATGTTTGTGGGGTGTGGGGGCTGCTCTCGCTTCCCTGAGCACGGAGGGGACCCTGGGAGCAGCTGATGCCAGGACAGGTGTGGGGACAGGAGGCACAGCTCTCCTGAGAGATGTCCCTGCAGCATCCCCACCTTACCCCTCGCTTAGCAGCTGCCTGTGAGCTCAGACGGAACCAACTGCTTGAGAAATCTCTCCCTGCAGCCCAGCCTAATTTGTGCTGTCAATCCCCCGCCCGCCTTCCCGCGCTCGTGTTTAGCACCATTGATTTATTGGATTGCAGGAATATTAAGAACCTCAAACTATTAGTCCTGATTATAACTTCTTGGCGGCTTCATCACTCCATGTGTCTTGCCATGCTCGGGAGGACACTGGGCCCTTCGCTTGCTCCCAGCAGCTACTGAGCCCCAATTTACCACTCTCCTCCTCTCTGCCTTTCCCTGCCCTCCCAAACTTTCCCAAACATACTTTTCTTATAGCCACAGGTATTTTTGGGAGGGTATGGAGGAATGGAATAACTTTCCCAAGCTGAGATGAACTCATCCATAGCAGAGCCAGGGAGCTGAGGTTGTTTTTGCCCTTGCCCCCGATATTCCCATTGCATTGGAGCTTCCCTAATTTCTCCTCTGCTGCTTCCCATCCCTTTGCTCCCTTCAGAGCAGTTAACACGACCTTTTCTTTCCTACCTCCAATGTCCTCTTTGAAAATCTCAACATCTTTGGCCTCAGAGCAGCCTGCAGACTGTCTTCCCTTCTCATCCCTTTTCCAAGTCCTGGGTGCTTCCAAAAAGAAATGGGGTCATCCTGAGTATGGATGG
>VZTT01046574.1:16601-31587 GCA_013400855.1 Buphagus erythrorhynchus | reverse complement strand
CTGCCTTCTTCAAAAAATACCCACATAGAAAGGGATGAACTTCCTTGTTTTCTTATGAACTAAAAGTGGCTATGATCTGTTCAAGGCTTCACTGTGATCTTTTGCTTATTTCCACATGGATCATGGTGCAACTAGTTGAGATGCCAGTGGCATCAAAAGCAGCACTATGTAATAAACGCTTGGGCAACCACCTTGTGCTGAGCCCCCCATAGCTGCAGTTGGACTCTGATCTAGAACTGCAAAAGATCAGCCATTCCCTTGGGGTAACTTGGACTATCAACCCAATCAAATTACAATCTTAACCTAGGAACCTTTGAGGGTTGCAAACATTTAAATTAAATTGTATTGTCAACTCTTTTTGAAAACAGTAGATCTTGAACGAGAAAATGAAAAGTTATAAAATTTAAGCCCATCCATTTTATGATTTTGACATAATATCTACTTAGGACTCTATAAAAGCTGTGAAATCATAAATGAAGCAACAACAGTCTAAAGGAATGATACATGCCTGTTAGATACACACAGCTAAAAATTATAAGATTTACAGCTACAACAGCATAGTACATTAAACTACATTTCTTCTACCCCATAAGCCTATGGACAGCACACCAAGCAGACCTCTACATGAAAAATGAATGCATGCTTTTAAAGCATTTCCATGAATTGGTGTGTGGTGAAAGAAGAATTCTGGTTTTTGTTGTGCCTCTAATTTTAGGCAAGATTTTTCTGAGATTCAGCTCACCATTTTGTTTATGTATCACAAGCTTTATTAATAGCCTTCACTAGTCAGCCTCCAAATATGAGTATTGCGCATGCTAAATTCTAAGAGAAGTGTGTTTTGTGAAAACTTATTTTGCATGTTTTCATTTTTTTTCTCCTTTAATAATTTGATAGAATCACAGATAAGTTTTATTGTAAAGCCTGAACCTAGCTCTAAAATTTCTGCATCATTTTGATAGAGAAAATGTTTTAAGTGTCTTAATGGATCATCATTACTTGCTCCTTCCTTCTTAAAAATCTGTGGTCTCACCTACAGTGAAAAGGGTATTGATTCTGGGAATTGTGACATTTTCTTTCTCTGTCCTTTTCTTTGAAATCTATGAACACGTGAATACCTTTTGTGTTTATCTTCCAAGAATATGTGCCCACTTGATGGCTGTCTTCTGCTTTAATGTATCAACCTTTTTTTTAACGGTCCCCTCTGTGTTGATCTTAATTCTAATTATCTATACCAACAGGGATATTTGAGATTATGTCCTATTCTACACTTGTAGTTTTTCAATTTTAAGCCTTAACCACATCTCAAAGCTTTCCAGTTATACCGACAACATAGGTTATGTGTCTGAGAGGACTGAAAACCCATCTGGCCAGGAAGATGTATTTACTGGATCTACCATATGTGTAAAATATGTGAATATGTGTAAAACAGCGTTAACTCTGGCATCTAGGCTGACAATTAAAGGAAACACTGGAATAAAGGAACAGAGACAAATTTAAGTATGAAGATCCAAAGGTGTATCTCTATATGGCTTCAGTAAGAGTGTAGAATATCTATATATGTCTTTAAATGAAGTGTAAGGCAGTTTGAGCAGATTGTAAAGACAAAGAATTTGCACAGCTCTTCATAGAATAATTTTTGGATGCTAATTTATAATTCAGTGAATGTCAGGGTGAATGCCAGGGAGGTCACAAATTTTATTGTGCTGATTTCTTCTCTTTCTTATGTACCAGGTAGAGACGTAAGTTCTGGTTCTTTGATTTCTTCCCATGAAAGTAGCAGAGCTTTGACACCCCTAATTGCTCTGATTCCAATTTACAGAAGATGGAGTTTGCAACTAGCTCTGCAAGTTCACCCTAGATTTTGTACAATGCTTTCAGGCCAGGTTTTACAAGGGAAGCTTTGTTTACATTGTTTTGTATTTGAATTACACTTGTAAATAGTATTTTTTTAGAGGGGGAGAAAAGGGTATTTTCCTCAAAAATATTGAGTTTTGCCTATATCTTATATAACTTTTCTTATCCAAAGTGCATGCAGAAGGATGGGAAAATATAATCTAAAAGTAAAAGCCAAGTACCAATTAAAAAAAAAAAAAGAATGAAAATTCTTGGTTTGGAATGAAATTAAGCTGTGTTTGCCACTGATTTTCTGATTGAATATCTCTGCTTCTTCTTTTATGTTTCTACCTAATGATAAAAGATCTGCTTTCATTTAGGAGTAGCTGGTCTATCACAAAATTGTCACAAGTTATAGGACTTTCTTCATCAAATCCAGGAGTTAAGGAAGAAAAGGAAGCAATCACAATCAATTCCTTTATGCCATATGTATGTTTTTTTTTCCCCCGTGTAGTGTCTGTTTGTTTGTGTATGTTTTTTTATATGTTGGTACCTTTAACAAAAATGGCCACCCTGTGGGTAATGTAACTTCAAACACATCAAGATAGACTTACATTCAGATGGTTGTACTCTCTCTTCTTCTACTACGAGTATCAGTTTTCATTTGTCTAATGTTAGCCACTAATTTGTTTCCTAATCCCTTCTCATCCTGCTGAGGTGGGATTTTTTATGGGTTCTTTATGGAATATTGAAGCATTGCTAGTTTGATCTGGTGAGGCTATTACGGTGTACATTGCATGTCTTAAAGTTCAAATAGCTTCCTTTATGTTCACCTGAAAAGATGGTTTTTTTAGTAACGGGCAACATAACATAATAGAATAAAATTTTATGTTTTACAATCTATTGATATTTAAAAGTGGTTTGAAGGGAAGGACCCCAAAAAGTAATGTAATTACTTTCCTAAGTACTACTTAAAATGTAGTGCAACACAATTTAAAATAATTGTGAACAACAAAACTAAAAAGACATTTTCTTTTACAAATATTACATTAATTGTGGCTTTTTGCCTAAATTTTAAGAAGACAGATATTTTGAATATTCTAAAAATGACTAGCAGTGTGTTTCTTCCTTCAAATAGTACATTTTCAGTTTATCCCTTCTAAACTAAACATTTCAGTCCTTTTTAAAAAAACACTATGTTCAAAATTACTATTTTTTAAATTTTATTTTATTGTTTGCTTTTATTGAAAAAATATTTGACCAATTAATCCTGACAAATTACAATAGAAAGACTAATTTGTGCAGACAGATAAAACTTTTGTTAAATAGTTTTATTTGTTGAGCTTCTTCCCAACATTTCTGTACTCAAGCAAAAGAACCAATTCATCTCTTTTATAATGTGCAGAGTTCATGAGCCAATATTATGGCTGAATTTGGTGAATGAAGTGTGTGTCTGCTAGCAATCTAGATATACCCTTTACACTATCTATGTAGATATACTGTAGATCCACTATTTAAAGTAAAATCAGAATTTATAATCTGTTCCATATAAATTCACGTATTTTTATGTTGCACCTATTCCCTGTTCTTCAACATCTTTATCTCATCCTGGTTTACATTTCCTGAATGGCAAATGATTGATGTGAGAGAGAAATTGCTGGAAAATTAGGTATTTCTGCACAATATATGTGAATATATGTGAATGCATGAGTTATATTTATTGATTGACTACATAAAACATGAGAAAACTCATGATGAAGGGATGCTCTGAATATGTATTTAAATACATTAATGACTTTCATTGTACAGTTTTATATAGAAGGTAATATAATGGAGTTAGGTAATTCTTCCTCCCTTTGCCTCCTACCCTACTTCCTTATTGGTTCTTTTCGTCTTATTTCTTCCTTCTCCTTTTAGCATGGGAGAGAAGAAAAGTTGCTTGTGTTTGTAGATCAAGTTGCATTCCTTGTATATTTGACTTACATACACTTTAGTAGAATACTGACCAAATCAATGTCTCAGGTAGCAGGGATAAATTTTAAAGGTATTCTATTGCCTAATTCTGGAAGAGTAGAGTAAGCTAGTCTGCATCCTCAGTGGGTTTAAACATTTATAACTTTCTAAAGTTACTTTTTTTCATTTATCATACTACAGGAATAAAACATTATGTAGGCTGTTCACTTCACTAGGCTTTTGATATTGGTCTTCAGCAAGTGAAGACAAGTCTTCAACTATGTAATTCAGGAATAAACCAAACAGGTAGAGATTTTTAGATGAGGTTGCTATTCAAGAAATTGTGGGACTGAAGTAATGTATGTAGAATTATAGATAGCTTCAAATATAGAATAGAACAGGACTTTGGCTACATTAGTCTGATCAATTTGGGAGACAGGCTTAACTTTCTGGAAGAGACTGGATGCACTTAAATGTTGGCAGGATGTGGTCCTTCAACTGGCACAGAATGTACTACAAGTTTTTTGTAAATTATACATTCATGTCAATTCCAATTTACAGTTCTAGTTAGAGTCCAAAATGAGTATGAGAAACAGAAGAGAAAAAATGGCCCCTGAAGATATCCCAGGCTCTATGCCCAGATTCTTGATACAAGTCTTTTACACCTCAGACAGATACTTTTAGGATATTTCAGAAAGTGGATGAAGATCTGCCAAAATAGAACGAGGCAGAAATCTTAAATACATTCTAAAATTATAACCATATACAAACATTGAAATATACAGTGTCTGAATAAATTTAGAATAACAAAGAATGACAACATTCTTTGTTTTCTCTGTCCTATTCAAGAAAGTGAAGTAAATTAATTTCATTGTTCTTAGATCTAAATAAATATTTCACTGAGCAGAAGACATTGCACTAATGAGTGCGGAAACAGAGTCTTTGGAGGTCCTCTTGTCTAAAATCCCTATCTACAGCAGGAAAACCTAGCGCTGGTTGTGTAGAGCTGTGTCCAGATAGCTTTTAAATATCTCCAAGGATGTAGACCCTATCACCTCCTCAGGCAACATATCCCATTGTCCAGATATGCCCTCCATTTATTTGGTTTTTTAATGGTGAAACAAGTTATTTAAACTAATGAGCATTATAACATTTTCAAATTAGTATTGTTACCTCTCTTCCATTTGAAGCTTGATGGTGTATCACTCACAAGAAGACTTCTTTATCTCTTCACTGGTCTGAAATACACATGTGAAAGAGGGATCTTTTCTTCAAGATGAGATTGGTATTAATTGTCTTAGAGCTATATAGATTTTGCAGATGTATGTCTCCTTTGTTTAATTTTCAGTATGTTCCATGAAAGGTTTTTGAAAATATTCCCTTTCAACTGTCATCACTTTTATCAAAACCTTCTTTCATATTTCTATAATAGGAATTCCTCACTGTTTCAAGTCAGCAATTTTTCAGTCTCTCCTAATTTGAGTTTCATTCTGAAACACAGGAATTCAATCCTTTTATGATCACGTAGCCTTGCCAGTGGACTAGGGAAGGACTAGCAATGTGGATGCCATGTACCTGAAATTCACCACAACATTTGACATGATCTTCCACAGCATTTTCCTGGAAAAGTTGGACAGGTATAGTCTTTGCTGGGAAAGAAAGAAAAAAGTTGGATGGTGAAGCCCAGAGACTGGAGGTTAATAGTGACACGTTCAGTTGGTGGCCAGTCACTAGTTTGCTCCCCAGTGATCAGTGCTGGGGCCAGTCCTATTTAATATCTTTATTTATTATCTGAAAGATGGGACTGAGTGTACCAACCCTCAGTAAGTTCATGGATAACACCATGTTGGGTGGAAGTGTTATTCTGCTGGAGGGCAGGAAGCCCTACAGAGAGATCTGGACAGGCTGGATCCATGGACCAAGGCCAGTTGTATGGGATTCAACAATGCCAAGTCTCAGGTCCTGCCCCTGGGTCACAACAACCCCGTGCAGAGCTACAGGCTGGGGCAGAATGGCTGCAAAGCTGCCCAGTGGAAAAACACTTGAGGGTTCTGGTCAACAGCAACTGAAAGTGAGCCAGGAGTGTGCCGAGGTGGCCAAAAAACCCAGTGGCATCCTGGCCTGTATCAGCAATAGTGTGGCCAGCTGGACCAGGGCAGTGATTGTCCCTGGTGAGGTCACACCTCGTGTTCTGTGTCCAGTTCTGGGCACCTTTAAAAAAGGACATTGAGGTTCTGGACTATGTTCAAGGAAGAGCAAGAAATCTGGTGAAGAGGGTAAGTCATATGAGGAGCAGCAGAGGGAGATGGGGTTGTTCAGCGTGGAGAAATGGAGGGACAACCTTCGCATTCTCTACAACTACCTCAGAGGAGGTTGTAGCCAGGTGAAGGTCAGCCTCTTCTCCCAGGCAACCACTGACAAGACAACAGGAGATTACTTCAAGCAGTACCGGGGAGGTTCAGGTTGAACATCAGGAATTATTTTTGTGGAAAGGGTTGGTAAACATTGAAGTGAACTGACCACAGAAGTGGTGGAGTCACTAGCCATGGAGGTGTTTAAGAAAAGACTGTCTGTGGCACTTAGTGTCATGGTCTGGTTTACAGGGTGGTGGCTGATCAAAGTTTGACTCAATGATCCCAGAGACCTTTTTCAGCCTAAATGATTCTGTGATTCTGTAAGTGGTTGAAACACTGAACTGTGAGTAGCATTCAAAATGCATTGTTTTTTTGTATTGTGCAATCTTTCTTTTCATTTGTGTGAGGAAAATGAGAATATTTGTAAGCCTGTACATACAGATGACTTCTCAAAACATTTTTCTGAAAGATATGTAATGGCATTTGCAATTAGACTCTAGCATTGGCTTCAATGGAAGAAGAGTTGAGCTAATGCAGCATATTTCACAAACCTCAGGTGAAGCAATTCACCTGCTCCCTTGTTGAGTGTTTTTGACACTGCTCTATAATGTATGCTGTTATACCATATCATACAAATCAAAATTCAAGAACACCACAAACTTTGTTCCAGAAAAATTACCCTTTATATATTGTTTTTATTTCAAGTAACTTCTTTTCTTTCTGCTTTTCTTCACTTCCTAGATGGACTTTTTCAGGTAAGTTGAAAGCAACTATAACTGGAGGCTTACAAAGTATGTGTCCTACTGATTCAGCAAAAAGGAAGTCTCAGGAGGTACACTCCAAAAAAGTGAGTCCAGTAACAGCTGACCTGTGCCTCTGGGAACAAGTATCTAGCATACCACACACACATTTCCATTTTTGATTCATTGGATAAAGGAGACAATTGATTTTTTTTCTTTTCCTTGTTTTATGAAAAATATCAGTTTTCTAAGGGAAAAGAGTACTCTGCCCCCACATCTTCCCTCTTAAACAGAAAATGTGAACATTAATGAGATTACAATGTTACTGTATTTGCCTCAGTGTGAGGCACTGACAACTCAGCATTCTTGTGGTATCGTAATGGTGGTGTAAAATTGGGTGGGGGAGCCAGGTCTGCTCCTTTTCATTTGTAATAAAATGTGTTTCAATGAGAGATGAAAAAATCAGGAAGTAGACAGTTTCGGAAAAAAAAATCCTATTCAAAAAAGTGCTTAATGATTCATAACTTGCCTTTCATGCAAATAAGGAAGGGATGGCAGAGAAAACATTCCTTGCTGTACTGGTTTGAGCTGTGATACAGTTAATTTTTTTTTCCCCTCATAGCTAGTATGGGGTTGTGTTTCTGATCTGTGCTGGAAACAGGGTTGATAACACAGGGATGTTTTATTTAGGGCTTACACAGAGCCAAGGCCTTTGCTGCTCCTCACCCACCCCAGCAGCGAGGAGGCTGAGGGTGTGCAGGGAGCTGGGAGGGGACACAGCTGGGACAGTGACCCCACACCACATGGTGTCACGCTCAGGTTATAAAGGAAGAAGGATGGAGGGGGCACTTGTAGTCATGGAGTTGGTCTGCTTGAGTTACCATGAGGTGTGATGGGGCCCTGCTGTCCTGGAGATGGCTGAACACCTGCCTGCCCTTGGAAACTAGTGAATTAATTTCTTGTTTTGCTTTGGTTGGAAGTGAGACTTCTGCTTTTCCCTATTAAACTGTCTTTCTCTCACCTAAAGAATTTTCTATCTTTTTCACTTCCAATTGTCTCCCTTATCCTACCAGGGGAGAGGCTGTGGGATGCTTAGCTCGTTGGTGACCAGCAACTTAATTGTTAAACCACAACACTTGCCTATTAACAGAATTCACTGTATTCACTGTTGGTGGTCTTAGTATATATCTTAAAACAGGTGTTCACTTAGGAAAGCTTTTCTGTATTATGCAATTACTTTTCTCATTTTACTATTACAAAATAATCTCCAACTTGTGATAGCACTGAATTGTCACAGACTACTACTTTGACAACCAACATACTTTGAAGCAATATTGAAAGGACCATAGATTTTGCACTCATCTATTTACTCCTTTCCCCCTTCTTATTTTCTTTAGTGCTTCTTTCAGCTTGTATTAAGTTCTTATTACTTAGATACTTTCATAACATATGTTTTGTTCTATTCCTGGTGATAGTGTTCCATCTCCCCATGTATTTTTTGTTTTTAACCTCTATGAGCACAGTTTGACCTGTGAAAGCTTTACAGTGGTGATTGCAGAAGGAAGCTAACCTTAGATGGAATATCTAGATTTTATTCTGCTGTAAATATCTATGAAACATAACTAAGCATTACTTTTGCAGTTGATGTCACTTTTACAAATTTCAGAAGACAGAATTAATGTCTTGAATCATATTACCAAGCTTTCCTTGCATATTTCCTTCTGTATACAACTCGTTTAAATGAGCAAGTAAAAAGGTTATGTACACTGGTGGTCATATGTGTATCTCCCACTCTGGACAGTTCAAGGTGGCCTCATGACATAATGCATGTGGTTTCCAAGCTCCAGAATACAGAGAAGGAATCTGTAAAGATTTTTGCAGCTTGAGTAATGAAAAGTTGGTTCTTATATAGATGATACTGCACAATGGTCAGCAAAATAGGTTAGGAAATAAAAAGAAATTCAGCTGAACTATGGCAGTTTTCGAATGAAATGTTGATAACTTCACACATGCTTTTAAAATGAAATAAAACTCTCTTAGGAAGCCCTACCCAGCTGTTGCGAAGCAAATAAGGGAAGCGGGCAATATATTTTTCTTCTCTCTTTTGTTAACCGTTTTGCATTATGGCAGCTCATTAACATTTTATTTCAAAGAAAAAATGGAAAGTGATGGTAACAAGTTAGAGTTCAGAAAGTTCAGAGGCACAAAAATAAGGATGAGAAAATATTAAATTAAAAAGGGATTTTAGGATCATTCTTTGGTAAATGATCTACATCAGGGCTGTGAAGGTAATATGAAGGTAGTATTAAGATATTAAGATATTATAGAAGATATTAATATGTTAAAGTGGAGCACATGTGATGTGGTCTACCGTAGAAGGCCCAGTAGATTTCAAAGAACCTCTTTTTTGTAGCAGTGTATTCTACCTTAGTGAAGCAAGGAACTATTTTCCTGCTCAGCTTGAAATTTCCACCCATCCCTTAAGAGAACAAATAACCCAATGCTGAGTGCATCTTAGTTTTACCTGAAAGTTGAATGTTCTAGTTAAGCCTAAAACCTGAAGCCTGCTGAGACAGAAATTATATCCATCCTGCTTTAACATAAGCTCCTCTTCCATCTCTGCGGTACTGCAGCAAATTCGTGTTGCTGACCTCCTGCTTTAGCACCTTAGCTATTTATGGCTACACTTCGGGACTACTAGAACTGTAGTCATAATAAAAACAGATTCCTGACTTCTTCTGACTACTCAAAATATTAGTGCAGTGGTCAACTTCCTAAAATGGAATATAATTTTCCAGCTGTCTGATCTCATTCACACTGTCCTGTTGTCAGGACTAAAGTAATGGTGTAATACAAAGACTTGCCACAGGTTTTTTGAAATAAGTGAACTGAATCCTGCGGTGAGTTATCCTGGCTAGACACCAGCTGTCCACCAAAGCAGCTCTGTCACTGCCCTCCTTAGCTGGACAGGAAAGACAAAATATAGTGAAAGATTTATAAATCAACATAGAATCCATAATTGATCCATAATGGATCAATTAGTCATCACTCACTAATTACCACTATGAGCAAAAAAGACTAGGTAATTAATTGAATTTATTACCAATGGAATCATAGTAGTATAATGAAAAGTAAATCCAAATCTTAGAAACCTGTCTCCCTCCTACCTCCCTTCTTCATGGGCTAAATGTCACTCTTTTTTTCTCTACCTCCTTCCTCACAGAAACACACAGAGATGGGGAATGGGGCTGCAGTCAGTTCATCATATTTTGTCTCTGCCATCTTCCCCCTAAGTGAGATGGCTCCTCACACTGTTCCCCTGCTCCAGCACATGGTCCCTCCCCATGGGAGACAGTTCACCATGAACTGCTTCAATGTGTGTCCTTCCCAAGGGCTGAAGTTCTTAATGAACTGCTCCAGCATGGCTCCCTTCCATAGGGTGTAGTCCTTCAGGAACAGATCACTCCAGCATGGTTCCCCTGTGGGAATCTCATGTCCTACCAGCAAACCTGCTCCAACGTGGTCCTCTCTCTATGGGCCACAAGTGCTCCCAGGAGTTTGCTCCAGTGCAGGCTGTGCACAGCATCACATCCTACTTCGGGTGTCCACTTGCTCTGGCCTGGCATCCTCCATGGGCTGCAGGGGCACAGCTACCTCACCATGATCTTCATCACAGGGTGTAGGGGAATCTCTGTTCTGGTGCCTGAACACCTCCTCCCCCTCCTTCACTGACCTTGGTGTCTGCAGGATCATTCCTATCACATGTTCTCACTCCCCTCTTCTCTGTCTGCAGAAGTTGTTCCTTAACTATTCCCTCCTTCTTAAATCTGTTATCCTAGAGTTACCACCACTGCTGCTGACTGGCTCAGCCTTGGCTAATGGCAGGTCTGGCTTGGAGCTGGTTGTCACTGCCTCCATTGAACATGGCAGAAACTTTTAGCAGCTTCTCACAGTAACCTCCTCTACAGTGTGTGGTGTGTGGTATACGTGTGTGCCCTTGTATGAATGCCACCCTCCCTTGTTTTAGGTTTTAACGGTCTAAGTTCTTAATCTTATTTATTGCATTGACAGTTACACATGGGTAAATGGAATGTAGTCTCATTTAAGGCATTTGCTTTTCATTACAATTAGATCTGTTTAATAAGTTTTTCAGGGTATGTAAGACAGTGCAGTCATAGATTAAGCTAAAACTTACATTATCTTCTTGAGGTTTAAATGCCTTACAATAATTAAAGCACATTTAGCTTAGTAGTAAGTCTTGAAAAGTTACAATAAATTGAGAAGTTATTTTTTATTAACTGACATATTTAGCATGAATGTTTAAAGTGTTTAGATGTAGATACTATATTGACAGCTGAGTTTTTTTTGTAGGTATAAGACAAACTATCAGGGAACACAAAGTAGAATTTGTGGAGGAAGGAGCCTAAGCACTTGCCTAAGCACTTGTCACATGACTGTCTAAAATTTTATGAAATTAAAACACCACCATAAATATTTCAAAAGTTTTAATTAATTGTCTTTATGCCCCACAAAATGATAAGCTTCATTTTCTGAAGAAAAATGATTGTTGCACTCCTGCTCTCCTTTTCATGAATGGCTGTTGTTTTATAATCCTACTTTATTGCTTTCACTCAGGCCCTTTGGGAAAGCTTGAGTGATGAAGCAGGTCTTCCAAAATAATCTAAAGATTGTAAGGTGATGACTTTTCTTAGATCTAATTCTGGAAGATATTTCAGAGTCTTGGACCTATGCTTAGCTATTAAGTGTAGTGTACTTGTTGATCACAGCAGTAACAGCCATAGACAAAAGCCTTCAATCTGTGCCAAAGCAGCGCACTGCAAAAACTGAGACCTTCAGCCTGTGAGAAACAAAGAAATGATAAGAATAGAAAAATGTCACCACCTGTGGATCCAACGACAGATTTTATTATTACAGTTTCCAAGTCCACTGGTTGAAGTGATGGTGACAATCTTGATCTGTCAGGAGTGGGGGAAGCCCATGAAACACAGAGGTCAAGGGTTGATACATGTTCAGGTTTATGTGGGATGTGAGAATGCCCAGGTTCTGTCCTGTAAAATGGTGGGAGTTTTACACAGTCTCATGGCATACTGTGGATAATGCTTAGTCCCCTGGTGGAAGGGCCCAAAAATGTGTCTGGGGGCACTTTGGGGGTCTTTGGTGGTCTATGACACCTTCTAAAACAAGACAGCTGCCTCTCATATCAATGTAGCTGAGCCAGCTATGCCCCACCAGAAAAGATGGACACTCTCAGGGCTAAATGTGAATGTCCCAGTACCTCCCCAGGGAGTTTTACATCAGATCCAGTTGTGTAAGGGAGGACATTGGTGTGATAAAAAATACTACTGTACCTCAGTATGGTCTGCTACTTGTTTTCTCCCTTACCTGGATCAAAACCCAGCTTGTGTCCCCTGGTGGTGGGTGTTCAATTTCTCTGTCTGATGCGAATCAGAGGTTTCACCACTGCACAAAAGACTCTCCTCCTTCCCTTCTTTTAGGGGCAGGGAGTGCAAACTTGGCATCAGCAAAGCACCCACTGCTTTTGCACATCAGCAATTGTTTGAGTCACTAACCATTAATGTTTCAGTTTCTCACAATCTATAGTGTTAATAAAGTTCAGACCTACTTCTCTCATTTAGACTTTGCAGTTTTTCATGTCGTGAAACTTCAGATCCTGGTTCTAGATCAGTTTTGGCCCATGGACTCCTACTGGCTTTCATAAGTCATTCAGCTTACAGAAAAATACCCTCATATGCTTCTCTTCCTCCAAGGACCCGTTGGCAGTTACATTTTAATTCATATGTGTTAATTAAGGTCTTTAAACAGCAGAGTGCAAACCACTCATTTTCTCTTATACTTTTGCAGTATGGCAATATTCAAATGGCATTGAAAGTGTTTTGAAATTTCTCCAGAGAGAGCTTTGCAAGAACTTACACAGTTAGTTACCTGAGAATTGGTTTATGTATTGCTTATTTGTAAGGGACAAAACCCTTTCTCTTGTGTGAGATTCTCCATAGATGATAAGGGCTTTTTCAGGCAGAAATTGAGTCTTATGGATGTCCACACAATTACACATGTAAGCTTCTTCGTTCTGCTACAGTGGATTCTAATTTCTGATTGTCCAGATAATTATCTATTTCACAGGGAACACACAAAACACAATAAAATGCCTTTTTTATTTTTGGTAATAAAAACAAGTCCATACAAAGATATTTTATTCTGAAGAAGAAGTACAGTAGCTGAAAGTAGAACAGGAAATGTCCAAAATATATGTAAATCAAAAGTACTAACTGGATCATAACATTGCCTTAAGCAGTCTTTGTTTGTAGAGTAAGAACCCTGAATTTGAACTGCTCCATTAGAATCATAAAACAACCTGGCAGTATGAAAAATCTGGGTCTGGATAAGGACAGGTAGCGAGTGCAAAGATACTATCTTGAGTCCTATGATGAACAAGTTTTTTTATTTGTTTTCTTGCTTGCTTGGAGTTTCTTTTGTTATGTTTTGTTTTTATGTCTTACTATTTAGTCAGTTGGTTCAAATCATCAAATTGTTTCTCTGTCTAATGGGAAATCTTTATCTTAATTTACTCTGTGAGGTCTGTCTTGCACCACAATAAAGTACTATCATCTGGCTGCTCCATCTAAATGGTGGGGAAGAGTAGACTCAGGAGACATGTTGCCAATGTATATAAATACCTGAAGAGATAAAGTGAGAGGACAATCAGGCTTCTTCCAGCAGTGTGCAGCAGCAGAAGAAGAGGTAATGGGAACAGACTGAAACACAGGAGGCTTCCTCTGGACACCAGGAAACTTTTTGAACTTTGAGGGTGATGGAACACTGGCACAGGTTACTCAGAGAGGTAGTAGACTCTCCGTCTTTTGAGATACTCAGAAGTTGTCTGGGCAGTTTATTTGAGTGCTTGGATGGGAGGATTGTACAAGGTAAGCTTCAGTGATGTTTTCAACCTCAAGTACTCCATGATCCTCTGTAACGGAAAGAGAATCAACCCTGAGGTTACTGGGGACTGAACAAAACATCCTAAAAGCCAGAGCATCACATCAGAAAGAAAAAAACTGATAATTTATTTTCTTTTTTTTTTTTTTTTTTACCCTTTCCTTCTGTTTGGGCATCTTTTGCCACTCTGTACAGAGCTCACAAAAGGAATAATTCAGTGTACTTTCATTTCAGAGCTCAGGTCAATTTTGGGTTTGGTAATCCCCCCAGAAGTAGAAATGCTTGTGTGTATACATCAACTTTATGATTTGCGTGCCCCAGCTTATGTTTAGAAAATGGGACATCCAGTTTAAAATCTGGGGTGAAAAAGAGGACAGTCTTGAAATGACCTCTTTGTGTTTCTCTGTTCCCTATTTACTGTAAGCTAAGAATGGCAAATCTTTCCTTTATTAACCAGTGAGAATGATTATTATGTAGTTCATATGCATTTGTGACTTCTACAGCTTATCTCATTTATTAATGTCAAGAAATGAAAAATAGTTTGCCAGTAGTATTCCTGGAGCTCTGAAAGCTGCCAATCTTGCCAGCATTTCAGAAATACTTCCAGAAGTTGATAATTTTTTTTTCTTTCTTATACTGAAAAGATGCTGCAGTGATAAGTATAAGAAGCCTGCATACAATTAAAAATTTCTATCAGCCTAACTGTTTGAGAAATCCCAACTGGATTGGTTGGCTTTATTTTTATTTCCAGTGTCTAAGTATTCTTTGCCTAGTCCAATAATTCATTGACTGATTTCATTAAAATTGGACAGAGATAAGCACCTCACAAAGATAAGAAAGTTTTTATGTGAGACTAGGAAGCAAAACTGTGGGGAGTGAAGTAAGACAGTTCAACGGTAGGAAAATCAGTACTGTGACTTCACAGTTTAAAAACAGGAAAAATACCTAAACATAGCTAACACTTCAGTCAGAGCCAGCAATGGAATAAGGGACATAAGCCTATAGATGAAATGTTTATGCATGTTTTTGTCCCCACAGAATTATTTGTGGAGTACAAGGCTAAGTCAAAATCCATCATTTTTGCCCATTTAAAAAACAAAACAAAACAAAACAAAACAAAACAAAACAAAA
>VZTT01046574.1:4239-16585 GCA_013400855.1 Buphagus erythrorhynchus | reverse complement strand
AAAAAAAAAATGAAACAAAAACCCTAGTCTGCCTCACACTCCACTCCCTGCAAAAAAAAGGCCAAAGCAAAGAAACCCCTCCCCCCAAAAAAATCCCCAAAGCAGAAAAATAAACTTACCAACAATCTGACTCTTTTACTTTGTGAGATTTTAAATACATTTTGTGTTTTGAACAGAAATTTGGATTTTGGCAGTCAGAGCAAGTTCACAGAAATTATTGCAAAACATTTACTGAAGGAATGTATGAAATAGCAGGACGAGAGTGAGCAGCAACTGACCTGTGAGATCAGAAGGCTGGAGAAAGAGGGGCTGATGGGGCAGGGGACTTGTAACAGGGATCTAGGCAGGAAACCTCCTACTTATAACTGAAGGAACAAGAGAGAGAAGGCTGAAGGAAACCTGGATCAAACAGAACTTGAATATGGGTGAAGCAGCTGTGAAGCTGAACCACTGTTTCTTTTTATTCTGACTTTTCAGATATTTGATTTGTTTCCTTTCCTAAAATTTTAAAAGTTAGGTTTGGGGTTCCAGAAGGCAAGGACTAATGCAGAACTAATTGAATGTATGTATACAAATTGCTATGATTCATCCTATATGCAGAAATAGTAGATTCATAAACCAAGATTTTAACTAACACCTGGCTGCCAGAATAAAGTAAAATAGATATTGTCACATGGTGCTGTTTCAGGCACAAAAAGTGTTCAGGGACACTCTAATACACTATATTTTTGTGTACTGAATTAAAAGATATTTTTATTCTCTTTCCTTATCTTTATAAAAAACCAATAATACTAAAAACAATTTTTTAATTTGAAAGAAGCCTTCTTTCAAAGGCCTTAAAAATCTTCTTTATAATAAAATGTTGACAAACTGAATGTGTATGCGTCAAAATTAAACAATTTGTGTGCTCAAATCAGAAGGTATGAGCGTGGACTGCAGATGATGCAATGCCATTTGATTCAAGCTAAATTTTTGCATTAAGTTTTGAAGTTATGGAATGAATTCCATGCTATACATATGGATTGCCATGATCTCGCTTTTAGAGTTGGAGATAAGCTTATTTTAACATTGTGTCACTGGTGGAACATCACTCAGTAACACAGAGCTATCCACTCAGCTCACACAACACTGGCAGGACAGTTTTCTCTGAACTCCTGAAGCACCATGTTGAGTGAATGCCTCAACACAAAAGGCCTGAGTGCAAGTCAACATGACATCAGTTTGTTGGGGTTTTTTAGCCCATAAGTCAGTTTTTGTATACACACCGTAGAAACAGTACAACAGGAATTAGGACTGTGATATTTTTGCTCCTTGTCAATCCTAGCGAACTGCAGCAGATTGTTGGCTTTTGTAGTAACTTTAGATTTCTGTGCTATTGTGGAAAAATGATGTTGGTAAAATCATGAGGATTTCCTTTTAAATTTTATTACTACTTTGTCAATTCTGTTCTGCTATTTTTTATGCTATATCCCTCAGGCAATAAATACTAATGCTGTTTTAAACTGTGATAAGAAAATCAATACATGAGTTATTTTTTCATCTGTTGTTTTGCAGTACCTATTCAAGAAGTTAAAACTTGTCCCACAGGACTTTACTTTCTGGTGTGATAAACTACAGTGATTGATGATTATCTAGATCATCCAAGGAAAAGCTCTGCAAGTGCTGTGTTATTTGTATGTGTCTGGAAATATTTGGTATGCCATTTGAACGCAAACATATTACATTACAGACATCATGAAAGATTTAATTACAAACTTCACTTATATATAAAACAAAATCATGTCACTAATTGCTTACAACTTTTTTTTTTTTTTTTTCCTGAAGAATTTGCTAATATTTTTCCTAAAGCAGGTTTGATGTGGCTTTGGTCAACCTGACCAAAGAGAGGTGTCCCTGCTCATGGCAGGGGAGTTTTAACAAGATGACCTCTAAGGTCCCTACAAAATCAAACCAAACCCAACCCAATCCAACTAAAACATTCTATGATGCTGCAACTCTCTATTTCTGTGCTACTGAATATTATTTAAAATTAATTCAACAAGTTTTGAAAATGCACTTAGGTGAATTCTGATCCTTGAAAACTTACTAATGTAAGTTCTGCTCATGGTGCTAATGATCATATCATGCTGGCCTGAACAGTTCTCTGGTGTCATGACTGGCTGGTAATACTTTTCACCTCTGAGCCTTTCCTCCTTCCTAAAACGAGGACGTTTGCTTGCCACTGTGATAAAACATTTGTGTGAATGCTTTTTTGTCAGACAGTATGATCTTGAGGTGACTTGGGGAACCTGTCTAGATTTGGTAAGAAGATTTACTATTTACCCCACCTTACCCTTTCTCAAGAGGCAGAAAATGTAATAGCAAATATCTTTCTACACAAAGACAATATTAAGAAGAATTTTGCATAAATTTCTTTTGACATTTTTCTGTTCAGATTCTTAAACCCCATAATTTTACAGAGGCAGAATGATCTCTGAGAAGAAAGTAAAGTCTATAATAATCTTAAAACCCATTAAACATTTAGCAGTGAGAATATTTTATTTTGACATTTACGTGCAGCATTGTAACAAAGAGAAAATAATAGGTAAGTGCTCATTCCCATTTATGGGGATCATGTCCCCTTATGGAAATATTGCTATTACCAGATGAGGAATTTATCTGTACTTTAAGAGTTACACATGTGCTTTGTCTTCCTGTGGAAGTGTACTTCAAAATCTGGAATATAACAGAAAATTGAATTTCTTCTCAGTGGTAGCAAGATAAAAACTTCCACGTCTTTTGAGTGTAAGAATTTACGTCCTTTCCCTGAGTACTGCAGTGCTGATGGCTTGAAACTGGTCTTGGTGCTGTGAGTCTATATTAATCAACCCCGTGATTCCTGTCTAGTTTAATCAAGTACTTCATGTACAGTTCTTTGAGCTCTACTACTTTTCCACATCTTGAATCAATCAAATGCTGACTGGCTCTTATGTTAAGCAAATTAAATTCCAGATTCACACAGTCTTTGCTAGATTGTTCTGCCACAGAAAAAATTTTAACATTCACAGAACCTGATTGAAAACACATAGTTTTGTAGCCCTAATAGCTAAAACTTATACAGTGCATAAGCTAGTCTCCAGGTAGTGTTTCATATATTCAGCACTTCCTTATATAAAAATATATAGAAGTTTTTAAACAATTTACTTTTTGCCTATTATTGAAAAGTGTGTTCTAAAATATGGTCTGTACAGTTTAGTCATTGTTAAATGGCAGTTGATATGGACAAGTGAGGATTTTAGTCTCTAATTTTTTCACTTAATTTCACTGTAATTATTCTTCCTTCCTTTTGCCTACTCTGTAGGCAAAAATATGAATAGTCTGGAGAAATAAATTATGGAAAGTAGTGTAATTTGAATTTATTCAGGCTGCTATCTAATATACAATATGAAATTCTTTTAAATATGTTTTCACTGTATCTAGAAATCAAACTGTAATTGTTTAAATGCAGATTTCTTTTAGCACTAATGCAAGTGGTAGAGTAGCTAGAAAAAACTCCTTGAGACAGTCCTTCTAGAAAAAAAAAATATTTTTAAATTTAACCTTTTGGTAGTTTGGACATATTTTTCTGAGACAAAAACATGAAAATACAAACTCAGTTTACTTTTTTTTTGTCCATGAGAATGTTTTAGACTAGAGAGGAGAAGCTAAAAAAGAAATACAGAAGATAAATGGAAGCTGTTTATTTTGTGATTGTAAATGGTTTTGAAAAATCATAGCAAAGGAGTAATGGGTAAAACATGCACTTACGGTATAACTGTTTACTCCAGGTAAGTTTCACAGAGGATTAATAGAAAGATGTTTTTAACTCATCTGGAGTTGTTCAGTTCTATCAAAGTTGTTCTGTTCCCATGCCCTAAGAATCTCCTGTAAAAGCAATTCTTCAAGGTGGCTTTGGGCTCAAAATAATGTCTTGAGCCTTCATGAAGTCAAAGGAATTACTATATATGTACAGATATTATCATCTTGTTAGTTTAATTTAAAGATATTATTTATGTAGCATGAGTTTAATTAAGTCATTGGCATTCAGTCAACGCATGTTTAAAATGTCTGCTCACTCCCAAACAACCTATGAATTGTCTAAGAATTTAATATTTCAGAGACACAAGCAGATAAACAAACTTTTTTTATTCTTCTGTTCCCAGTCAGCAGTCCTTCCCGTCTGTCTAAAATTATTTAATCAGTACATAAATTTTTTTGAGTTTCTTAATTTTATTTTTCTTTTCATTTTTTTTTTCCCAGAAGTAGTAACAGTGGGTACTGAAAAATATCCACTGGAAAATCGACTCTGATTTAATACGCTGGCTTTGTTCTGTTGCATCTCCATCCCTTACTTTTACTAAGGGCATTTTTTAAATCACTCTCCTGATCATTATTCGTGTGGAATGTTTTCTACTGCTTTCCTCAGAGTCTGGTGGTATTTTTAGTATAAGGCTGTTAGCAAAGGAGTTTGAAAGAGAATTTTACTACTTGAAACAGGCTGGGAACCAATATCTAGTCCTGGAGGGCATATGAGGATTGCTTTTGGAATAGTCCTCCATCTGGGTTTTATTAGCTTACTTTAAACCATGTTCCACCTGTGACTAAGCTTAGTACAATAGTGGCTACCAAAGTATGTTGTACACTTTTTTTTCCCCTTTCTTTTCCGCAGGATGGACTGAAGAAGTGGCAATGGAATTCTTTTCTGTCTCCAAAGACATTCAACACCCTTACAACATGACCTTGAAGTTTTTGCAACTTTGTTGATCTATCTGGGCATAAAACATATATCTGGGTGGTTCATCATAACAGGAATGCTTCCAGACATGATGTTTCAAGTCCAGAATCTAATTTGAACCTCTGCCATGACAGCTTAAGTTAAATTCCTCTGTTTCTTCCCATAGTAGGGCTTTGTTGCAATTCTCTTCCAAGAGAGCAAGAATATCTTTACTGATTTTGGAAAAGTTTTTGAAGTGCTCGAAGACAGGCATCTGATTACGCTTCTCCATTCTAGAAATCCAAAGAGCTACATTTAAAACTGTAAGTGCCAAACTTAATACAAATCAATTTGTGATATATTTGCTGGGAATGAAAATCAAATAACAGCTTCCTTTATTATATATCATTCTGATGACTCGCATTCTGTCTATTTTAGTGTCCCTCTTACTCACCCGTTTCTCTACGGTCTGTCTAGTGGTTCTCTCTGAAAGGCTCTGGTGTTCCTACCGGTGTGGTAGGAAGGATGGGCCTAGCAGGGTAGAAGGCTAGACTATCTTTATGTAAAGATAAGGACATCAGTGAAATTCTTTAGATTTCTTTAGCATTGTAGACTACATTTCATTTTACCTGAAGTTCTTCCTTGAGTGTCTTCATCAGCTGTATTCTATGTGACATTTCACAAAGTGCCTTCTCTCCTTCAGATACAGCACACTGAAACAGAAGAGAGACAGAAAATGGCTAGATTTAAATGTTCAGCTAAGTGTTCGCCTAATATTTGCTACTGCAAAAGAGGGCTGGAATAGTGCCTAAAATTTTATAAATTTGCATTGGTTCAAATTTCAGTATGAACAGTAAATAGGCATATATGACTCATCAGTAGTGACTGCAGTGTGGACTACGACAAATAAGAAAAAAAGAATTTTGAACTTGAAAAAAGAATAGGTAATAAATAAATCAGAATGGGTTCATTACCTGTTATTTCAGCTTTATTTAATGGTACTTACATAATTTTCTTTTTTCAATTTGCATTCTAAAAGATATTAGATTGATCACAATTCGACTCTAAAATTCTAAGGAAGTTATTGC
Source organism: Buphagus erythrorhynchus (assembly GCA_013400855.1). NCBI lineage: Eukaryota > Metazoa > Chordata > Aves > Passeriformes > Sturnidae > Buphagus > Buphagus erythrorhynchus. The sequence continues at coordinate 10,765 of VZTT01046574.1, read as the reverse complement.
ATCTTAATAAATGAAAATACATAGTTTTTCTGTTCTCAGATGAGATAATTTTATTTTTTATTAACTCATTGTCCTGGCTTAGGGCTAATTTGGGAGTGGAGAAAAACTGTTTCTTTAACAAGCAAAATATTCACAAGCATAAAAAATGAATAATATTAAACAATAAAACCTCTCGCTGTTCTGAAGAGATGGCAAATTCAGAAAGTTCTTGGTGTGGAGTGTAGCTCAGTTCACTCAGTCTCTTATCAGTCTCTCTGACACTGGAAAATGCCACGTCCTGGGCCCTGGTGGGCCACAGGTGTGAGCTCCTGGTGTTTTTGGGTTTTCAGTCCAGAGTAGGGACAATCAGTTCCAAGAAAAAGAAAAGCCAGTCCTGATAACTTCTCTGCCTCAGCTAGCGAAAAAAAAAAGCTAACTAAAAAGCAAAGGAGAGCTCTCTCCCAGCGTCCACGCTGGAGATGACACTGTCCATGAGAAAGAATGCGGGGCAGTGAGTGCAGTTTCTGCAAACAAACCATGCACTTCTTTTCTCCCCCTTCACTCTCAGAACCAGTGTTAGAGGTGCAGAACTTAATATCCAGCATAAACATATGACTGGGGATACAAGTATCATAGTCACCCTAGGACAGTCGTTTTCAGCAGTCCTATTGAACTTTTCAGTTTTCTTGACAGATGAATAATGACAGGACAATGAGATGAAAACTAGAAGTTCAGAAACCCAGCTTTTCATTTTAATAATTTAAACAGTTGTGCTGCTTTTGCACATTTGACATTTGGCAAGGAGGGAAAAACCTACCCGCAGAAATTATTTTTCTGAGAGGAGATGCTGAGAGCTTCCTCTATGTCTGACAAAAACCAATCAGTGATTGGTTTTGAGAACTGACAACCTGTTGAACTGCTGACAAAGTTGAACATGCCTCTGTGAACACAAATTTTAAAACAAACAAACCCCCAGGAATCTCTCTTTCCCTTCCGGCCTCAGTACAGATAATGGGCTGGCCTGGCCTCACGCAGCCTATGGGCCTGGCAGGGCCAGGCCAAGCTGGGCCCTGCCTCTGCTGCAGCGGTGGCCAGGCCAGGTTCCCCCAGCGCAGCCAGACTGGCCCAGTCCGGCTAGCCCAGACATGGATCAGCTGGAATGCTGCCCCGCTGCTGAGTTTTACCAGAAACCACTGGTCAGGGGAGGGGAGGCCGCAGGGGCCCTGGCCGAAGCTGGGCCAGGCCGTGGCTGCTAACATCTTGCCGACATAAAGCGCTGCCCCCACCACTGGCCTGGGCTGAACTGGGGTCCATCCACCAGGCCCTGGGAACAGACATGGACCAGGCCAGGCTGCCTTCCCTGCAGCATATGCGGCCTGGTGGGGGCCGGGCTGCGTCCCAGTGACTGCCAGGCAGCGGGAGGGAAGACCATCAGCCTGTGGCTGGAAATGAATGCAGCAAACGCCAGAAAACAGTCACGCAGCCAGAGCAGCCACCACGGTTTCTGGCTGGGTCCCTGCTATCCTGGCCCAGCCCCCAGCATGGCCTGAAATACTCTACCCCAACTTCTCTAGCTGCCTGGGCAAGATATTAACTCTTTCAATGCAGAGATGAGACCTACAGACCTTCCATCCTCCTTTGAGTGAAAGAAAACAACATGGAGACATCAAGGCCAGTAAAAAAGGAAGAGTAAAATGACAGATGGGAGGGTGAGGAGATGTCTTAGCTTGGAGTGAAATTCTCTTGGAAGGCTATGGTGAAGATATGATTGATACATCAGACCCTTTTTTTCCCCCTGTAACTCACTGAAAAGTATGGGATGATTGAAGCATTCAAATTGTAGATATGAGCAAAGGCATTTGTGCTAAAGCAAGCAGATGTTGAAGTAGCTGTGATCCCATGAGAAATTTGAACTGAGAGAGAAGAGTGATGAAGACCCTTTTGTGAGAAATGGATTTGCAAAGGATACTCAAAGCCTGACTGAAAGCTCACATAGTCTTGTACATCTGTATGCAAACTCTGAGATAAGGTGTGCTGACTTAGAAAGGCCATGGAATAGAAAAGACATTGTTGAGAGAGAGATTGAACTAGAAACAAGTTTCAAAAGATGGCCTTGCAAAAAGACCAGATATTTTGGAGAATTAGAACTGTGAAAGATGCATTTTGGCAGGACCATGTGAGGTAAAATAGTAGGTGATTGGTGTTAGAAGTATTAGCACCATTTTGTGGCAAAAGGTAATAGGCTGAAAAACGTTTCTAAGGTATTGTAACCAGGAAATAAGTTGGCTTCTCATAGAATGGCATAGTTTTACATCTCTTATGTTTGACGCTTCAATTAGACAGATAATGGAATAAAATCTTTTAAAACGCCTCTCAGTTGCCCCGTCTCTGTAGAGTTGGGATTTTTCAACACTCTTTGCCCCCAGGGAAGAAGAAGACCTTTGTTCCCAGAGATGAAGATGATCTCAGAGACAGACAAAGAGAAACATTTAGATCTCTCTCTAAGTGAACTGAAGAAAGACTATTTTACAGATGGTAAAGTGACTAAATTTTCCTGTACATTGTTAGTGGGAAAGGAAAGAGGGTGTAGGGGGAAGAGAAGTGTTCTGAAGGTTTTATTCTGAATCTCATTATTTTCTCTTTTTAGTTTCTGTTAATAAAGTTTTCCTTTATATCCTTTAGAATTTGAGCCTGCTTTGCCTTCCTCCTAACCCTATCTCACAGCAGGAAATGAGTAAATAATTCTAGGGGGTGCACTGGCATTTGGTCAGTGCTAGACTCACCACAACTGTTCAGAAATTACATGATATATGTATTTGCTTTAACCTTTTAGATTTTGGTGATTGATAGTGTAATATCAGTACACTGATGCTAAAATAATGGCTTTAATTTTTATGCTCTTCTTGCCAGCTACAGCTCAGGAGAAATACTTAAACTTTATTCAAATCCTTAAAAAACATTCAAATCTTTCCTAGTGGCATGTCTCCTTTTCAATCTTTTAAGCTTTTTCAGTTCAACAGAACAAAGTTTTTGGCTGATGTCTAAGGTAATGCCTTAAAAAAACTGATAAAATACTCTAAGTGGTACTGTACACTTGTTTAAGTGTCCCCCAGCGCACTTGGTACTAACCACATTGCTAGAATGATAGCTCATACATGTTACTTCCATATTACCAGTACCATTAAGTCACATTAAGTCATATGTGAATACGTATTACCAGTACCAATTATCCAACTCAACATTGTAGTGGTTAAGGTACCCCACATTATAGGTATCACCCTATTATTGTACCAACTTGAGATGATTTCAACCCAATCAGTTGTGTAACCTAGGGCTAGAGTGTTATGTTACCTAATTAATAAAAATAATTTTTCTATGCCAAAATCATGGATATGGTATTTTTCAGTTTCCCTGGTGCTATCTGGGAACATTGTAAGTCAACTGCAGCTCTTTTGGAGGCTAACTTCCTTTATATTTGTGGTATTTCCTTCACCAGAAATTTTGAAATAGTCAAAGGTCCTCCTCAGCTGTCTGGAAATGAATATGAAACTTCTTGAGCAGATTTTTGTACTACTGTCAATATTGTTCAGTCATTGAAATTTGTGTAAAAGAGCACAAAGCATTCCCAAATTGGAAAGACCATTTCACATAAATTTTTCATAGATGTAAAAAGGTACTCAGTGGGCAAGGGTTTGGCTGCTGAAAGCTAGCTTGTGTTTGCTTTCAAGGCTGTGCTTAACTCCACCGTTTACTGTAAAACATGATTTTCACTTTCCTTAAAGCTGATGTGGAAGTGCTTGCATTACTAATGTATGACCTTGGGCTTTGGAGATTATTTAAATAATTAGTGAGAGCAGCCTGCTCATCCATGGCAGACAAAAACTCACTTTGACAGAGGGATTCCTTCTGTCCATTCTGAGCGTTTGATGCCACAGATTAGGCTGACACCTGTTATCACATCTCTGTCTGCCTGATGTTTAGACATTAAGTCAGTGCAAAGCCAACTGACCTGTTATGGCATGGAGGAAGGCATTGTGGACAGCTGGGATTTGCAGCCCACCATGCATGTATGCAGATGTTTAGTTTTCAGGGACCGTAGCAGATGCTGCAAGCATCTCAGTTGTGGAAAGAAGAAGAAAAAACCCCACACTTTTACAGATTTTAACTATGAGGACTGAAATTGGACTTATTAATTGATTTTAAGTAAAAATTCCTTCAGTGCCCTACCTTCTCAAAGTTTCTGTATAGTTCTGCCTCTCTTTCTGTCAATGTGCACTTCTGAGGGAAGTAAGGCATTGAGATATATCTTTAAGAAACTAAATCCATAGCACCTTTCTGCTGTAGTCCACAACCATTAAAAAGAACCAGATTCCTATGTTTTTTTTTTATGAGTTTGGCACTGCTAATCTAATTAGTTAAATATAGATTTGTACAACCAAGTACAGACACTCTGTGAACTGTGGTACTAATTATGAGATGAAAAATCTCTGGATTCAAATAAATGCTGTGAGTTTCACCTTAACCTAGCTGTGACAGGTAAAAAAGAAGCCCAAAAAACAAACTGCAAATTCTTGTTAATGAAAGAAACTGCAATAGTTTGATAATGTATTTGAAATATCCAGGGGTTTTGACCTCTCTAATATTCATAAAAATACCTTCTTTGGAAAATGCTGATAATTGATGGAGTAATTCATTCATGTCTCTGCTTGAATAAATAGCTGATGTTTGTCCCTCATTGTGATATACATATAAAATGAAGTTTTTGTGTCCTGAGACAGGACTCATTGCAGAGGAAAGATGATAGGTGCAACAATGGAAAATAGTTTTCCTTTGCTGATTATGTCTTTCTTGAAGATGGCTGGCTTTACCTAAAGACTGAAAATGTCTTCTTTGCCATTAAGCAACATAAAGGTTCACATTTCATTCCTTTGAGTCTCCTGTGATGAATTTTAAAATAAAAAATGTCTATATTCTAATTTTGAGAGCAGCATCCTTAAAATAAATTTTCTGGGTCTTTTTTCTTCTCCTTTTGTTTTTTTAACTTAACTCAGAGAAAGTGCATTAGTTGCAGAGACTTTTCTGAAACAACTATAAGCATCAGTTATTTCAAAGAGGTAGATTTTTGCCACCAGATTCATTGGAAAAAGACAGTATAATCTAACTGTAATTTAAAACATACAGAATAGAGACACCTGATCTCTTTAGAAGGATGATGGTGATAAAACATTTACCATATACGGAAAAGTATATTGATGCAAAACAAGAAAGATATTTTAAATATTTGTATTTTCAGCTGTCTACAGAAAAAAAATTGAAAAATTGACTGGAAACCGGAAAGCACAAATGAAAATACACAGTAATAAATGGTGGTCTAGGTATTTGTTCACATTTATCTAGAGAGCACAAGCTCTTTACAGAAACATTAATAACTCACCGGCCACTAGCTCACATAGACATATTTTCATAAGTATTAGTGTCTTGAGAAGGAGTTTTTTAGCAACATCTCAGAAGTTGCTTATGACCTAAATTATGGGAAGATTACTTAATCTTTAAATTTTGTATGGTTGTTGGGATACCTGCAAGAAAAGAAAAAAAGATCTATGAAGTTTATTGTTAAAATGGACATTGCATATGTATTCATTTTACCTGCATTAGAAGGTTTGTTTTTTTTTCCACTTTTCACTGTTCCTGGGCATAAATAAATAACTCCTCTACAGTCCTGGACACACAGGACAAACCTGTTTTAGAGTATTTTTTTCTCTAAAAAATGTGGCTTAAATTAGAAAAAAAAAAGTGAAAATATTTCAGAGACATCTCTTTTCAAAAAAGTAAACAACCCTGTTCCCTCCAAAAAAAAGAACCAAATAAACAAACAAACAAAAAAATCCACACATATCTTAGTTTGGTACTTCTTGTTTTTCAAGCTCTCAAGAAAATTCAATCAAGGAATTATAAAACTGTGTTTTATGTTGATGTAAAAAAATGAAAAGTCCATCTAGCGTTGGCCATAGTGTATTTCTTTTGCCTTTTGGTCATGAGAAATTAGGATTTTCTAGTGTAATTCAGGGCAAGTCAGACATTTGCTGCCCCTAGTTAGTTTCATGAAACAGCATGGTAAGATCCAGCCTTACTCTGACACGAAACATCTTCCCTCAACCTAATTTACGTATTTTCATTATTTTCATTCCAATCACTATTGTATCTTTAATTCCTAAGCAACTAAGACATGTATGTGTTGTTGTTTCACCCCATCTGGCACCAAAGCATCACACACAGTCACTGTGGTGGTTTGTAAAGATTCCCTGAAATTTTTACCTGCCAAGACCTGGGAAGACTTGCTTAAACCTGACAAAGACCAATCATTGTCTGATTCTTTTATTGACACATTGTTACACCAATGAGAAAGTTTCTGTGCCTTCGTGAAACACACATGTAAAGATGAAAAACCCCAGGAAGTTCTGTTTCCCTTCTGGCCTCTCAGAAGGTAACACCGGCCCGGCCCCTTGGCGTAGCCCGGGCCGGGCCGGGCATGGCCGGGCAGGCTCTG
>VZTT01046573.1:19119-29552 GCA_013400855.1 Buphagus erythrorhynchus | reverse complement strand
TTTTTTGTTGTTGTTTATTAAATAGCTGTCCCTGATTAATTTAGGATGAACCAGAATCTGGCTTTATAACAACAGAAGTTTTTTTAAAAAAAGTTTACAGCCAACCTCTTCAAATATTCTGTCGTTTTTAAGGAAAAAAAACATTCCTCCCAGCCTTCCTTATTCTGACACCATTTTACTTTAGAAGATCTCAAAGTACAAGTGAATACATGACACTTGCAGTGTCTCCAGTGTACACATTTTACGTTTGATTTATGACATTACTATATAGGTGCACTTGACAGCTTTCAGATTGAAGCAGAGACAAGAGAGCTTTAAAGTGAGATGGGTTATCTGGGTAAATCTATCAAGGGTTCGTCCTGGGAGAACAAGGAGAGAGGCTTTGTAGAGCCCTGCTGTGTAGCAAGCCTCCATGCTGAGCACATCCCAAGCTCCCTGACAGTTGCACTCAGCCTTCACTGTAATAACGAATAAAAGGGAGCTCCCTGTAGATTACAGATCTTCCGTGTTTTGACATTGACCTTAATACATAATTTAACCACAAAGCCTGAGAAGTGTGGAACAAGATAAGAAAAGACCACAGAACTGGCAAATAAAGTGATGTTCAATCAGAAATCATATTTGTTCCTGATAGTGGAGATGTGGGCATTAAAAGGGGAGACAGAGAGGGATTGAGGGAGAGAGAGAGGGGGAAAGAGAGAGGGAAGAACAGTCTGGTTTATTTGAAGACTTATGGATCTCTTTTAAAGGACATATGGTTGTCAAATAAAACTTTGTCCTGGATTTGCGGTAAGAAATAAAAAAAAAAGTCAATGGTTATTAAATTTTCATAGACACCAGGTTACTGCTTTTCTGAAAATACAGTAATGACATTTTCCATGTTTGCCTCATGTCTGTGCTTTTGCTTTTAACTCAATGGACTGTGGAGGGGGCAGTACATAGAATTACCATAAAGCTGTCCTTAGGCATATATTTAGACTAATCAAGTTTAATATCTGCCTATTCTAGACCTTAGCTTGGGTTTCTACATTAAAAGAAACAATTGTTTGGATGCTAAGAGTTTGTAGGTTTTTCTTCTTATTTACAGAGAACACTCAATGCACAAATGAAATGCACAGTGGGATGGGCTGCTTGCATAGCAATGGCATATTTTTACTTCAGCAGAAGAGGCTCACGCAAAGGAACAGGATTTTTAGCATAAAGGGTGTGACTGTGGGTACTGTTAAAATTAAACACAATTCTAATGGAAAAATTATCACAGATAAAATGATGTGCAAAATAAAAAAATACTTTTCAAATATAGTGGATGAGGCAAAAATTATTGGGAAAAATGTCTTTTCACCATTTGTGTTGCTTTTGTTTTTTTCATCCCTATTGGGTAACATGTATGGCCAGCTAATAGCACATTTTCCCTTCTTTTTATATGATTCATGACTTACCAGTTTTTCTAATGCTACAACAGCTGGATGGTGTACACTTTGAGAAAATTCCCACTTATCAGTTATATTTTAAATTGAAAATATTTACAATTAATGCAATTTGAGTATGAATTTGACTTTGATTCTAGTCACAAAATTTAAATTTGGCGCCTCCTTTCGGATGGGTTTCCAGACCCTTCCGTTATCCCAAAATCCTTCAATTCCATCTTGGGAATACATGCAGGCTAAGTAATTTGGGTGGTTTTGTATTAGAATGGGATTCCCTTGTGTTTGAGCGTAGATATGTAATTGGGCTGGTTTGAGATTAATACCTTGAGTGCAAATATTTGACTCATAATATAAAGTCAAACCATGAGAATAAAGAATTAAACATTAAAGACAGTACACTCTTTTATGTATAAAGATGGAATTGTGTTTCTTTCATTTCCAAAAGCAAACAAGTGGGCAAATCACTCTAAGGGAATTAGAGTACATCAGTATTTTCATTTGGGATCATTGTTGTATGCATGCTTNTTAAAATAAGTTACCAGTATGATTCCTCAGAGCAGTCTGCAGACCAGAAATCCCTCACATTTAGGATAAGGTTTCAACTCAACAGAATACAATGGTCCTAATCTCCCTCTCACCACAGCACTCCATGTAACCCCTTTGACATGCTCACTTTTGTATGAGCAGTACAACCTATTTAAAAAGGGCTGAATACTTAGTGCTCAGCTGCCTGCTACATTTTTGGAAAACATGATGACAGTTAAAGCCCCAAAGCTACATGGCAAGTTCTTCTACAGGATTAATTGGCCCAATTTAGTCCTAAGGACTCTGATCTAAATGAACTTCAGAGTGCTTACACCAGGCTTGTTAAGTCTACAGTTAACAACCTTCACAACAATTTTTCCATTTGAAAGAAAAAGGAAGAAATAAATGGGGAGGAAAAACCAGAACTCCAACCCAAGTATCTCAACTATTTCTGGTCCACCTATGCAACTTTCCATCTCTGTGCTAATAGCAAATATGAAGCAAAACTCTGCATCCATATGGTGAGAAGTGAGTGAAAAACTCCAAGAAATAGCTCATGGAGATGACAGTCACTGAGATGTTTTCTTACCTAGGAGAGGAGACAAAACAATTTTGCTCTGTTAAAAATAATTCTGCATAAAGCCTGGCAGGAGGGTTGGCAAGGCAGTTTCAGAAAGAAGGGAGAGACAAACTCCTTTAAGTTTGCTGAGGTTAGCTGCAGTATATTAAATACCCAACCATTCATTTGGATGCAAATGTTCTAGCTTGTCTTTCAAATCTTCTGGTACACAGATTCATCATTTTTCATGGCCATTTTTGTTTGATTTATAAAATAATGCCACAGGTTTCCTGGAAAATACATTGCTAAAAGTAGGAAGTTACAGGTGATGCCTGCTGTATGACATTGCCATAACAGCTACAACTCCAAATTTAGTAGTTTGCCTTACTGGCACACCAATCTGAAGGTCTGCCCGGACAATTCATCACAAACCAGGCTGTTGAGAGTCCAAGAAAGAGAACAAATGGTACAAGGAAGAGGGAAGTGAAACAGAGTGCTTTGGATTTGGCAAAAAAAGCCAGGGAAGTGTAATCTGGTGTGACATTTCCCTGTCCTCATTAGGACTAACTTTCACAAACTGATGGAGAGCTGGCAGATCTGCAAATCTTCTGTGATTGCCTGTAGAGACATAAGGACAGGAAATGCAGTGATTGCTCACAGGGTTGCTTATGGGGTTGTTTCTGACTTATGGATGGGAGATGTTGCTTTCATCACGTAGACACACAATTGTGGTAGCTCAGCAATTTTATCAGCAGGCCACCAAGAGGATCTATTTCAAGGTCTAGAAAAACAAAAACAAAAGAAGAGCCAACTGGGACTAAACTTTCCTTGGACAGAAAAATAGAAATTAATTTTTCTCCCTGCTAAAGAATCAGTTTCTGGAGTAGATAAAATTCTCCAGTATTTTAAAAGGATGCTGAATGCTGAAAAGGTAAGGAGAAAGCTCAGGCAGATGTGTAGAGGCTGTATGAATACTCTAAAGTCAAATAAAACATAAAAGGGGCTAGTTTTTGACCAAGTTTGTTGAATAGTAGGGCCATATTTTTCCCAAGAGCAAAGTGAATGAAATGGACATTTGATCTTCAAAGTTCCATCAGGGGATAAAAATCCTCTAGCAGAGATATTATTGATAATATAGATAGAACAAGAGACTAACTTAGCACAGACTCAGAACTAGCCAGTCTTTGTGAATTTAGGGCAATGAAAACTGCCCTTGTTCAAAGTGACACACTTTGAGGTGAATCAGTAGAAGGTTCTCAGACTAAATGCTTGAGCCTATGTCTGCAAATACCAGTCAAATGGGTCTGTAGGAGAAATGCAGGTACTTTTTCTTAAAAAAAAAAGACAAAGGTAGCTTTTCCAGCTGATGCAAATGAATATAAACCAGTCCAGTATATGTGCCAATATCAAGAAAGGAAAACAAGCCATGTGTTTGCAAAATCGCTCAGACTAGAGCAGGTAATGAAATGAATAAATAGTGTGCAGAGGTGAGCTGTGCATTTGCTCAACAAAGAAAGATGCTGCAAAGTCAAAAGAATGCCTAATAAAACAAAGCACAAATGGCCTCCATGTGATGCACAAATTAGGCCCAGGAGCACAAATGAAAGAAGTGAGAAAAACTGAAACACACTTGTTCAAAAGAAAGTACAGAGTTAGAGAAGTCAAAGGTGAGACTGAAATCTGAAAGCAAGGGACAAATTCCAGGCCTGGCCAAGTGTGAAGTGTCACTGATGTTCAAAGGCACAAAGAGTAAAACAAGACGTTGTGGTAATGCACTAAAGAGAGCAAGTAGTCCATGGGCATAAGTTTGGTCTTGTCACTGAAATGGGTGCCAAAGCCCAGTAGATTCATAGCCCCGGGAGCAACCTGAACCAGACATGAATGTGCCAATGCGTGAAGTGAAGTGTGCTTGCAGAAAAAAGGGGTCACCTGGTGACATTCCAGGTACAGTTAATGGAAGACGCAGAATGTCTTACATGTGGCACTAATAAAAGTGCAGCAAAACATGACAACAGATGGCTTCATTCACAGGATCAGTCAGAGCAATAAAACAGGCTTGTTCTTTGTAGCTGTGGAGAAAAATAGCAAAAAGGATTGGTCTTAGATTTTGCAGTGATCACAAGATGCTGAACAAGATCATTTAAAAAGGGAAACATTTCCATTTACTCTCAAGGAACAAAATGTTTGCTGAGATGGCAGAAGCCAAGTTCTTCAGAATATTAGATACAGGGGGAGGGTTTTGGCAGGCTCCCCTGGACACTGAACACGTCAAAATTTGCTTCCAAATCACCATTTTGCAGATGCTGTTTCCTGGGATTGCCTTTTGGAATCCATTTAGCATATTGCAGAAAAACACCCCAAGCACTAGAATGTTTCCCTGGGATGAAAATACATGTGAACGACACAAGAGAAATGGGCAGCACCACTTTTGAACATCAGGAATGATTGTGGAGAGCACTAAAAATTGCAAGAAGAAGCACCCTCAAATTGAACAACTCCAAATTGTCAATCTCAGGCTAATAAGAGAAGTAGACCACAAAATGAACGATGCCTAATTCATCTACAGCAGAGGCCTCAAGGGCTATGACAGTGACATAGAACAGATGTATGAATGCATATTCTAAATAGAACATGCCACAGCCATTAAAGGTTCTGTGATTTTGTCTAGAACCAAAAGACAAGACATTAAGCATAGATAACTTTTTATGAAACACAAGAAAGAACTTCCTGAAAAATTAGCAAGCAAGCTTATTGTATTATTTTCCCCCAGAGGCTGAAAGAAGGCTGTGAATATGGAGGTCCTGTAATTGTAAGCAACCAGGTGACTTAGAATGAGCTGTAACAGTGTATGACTACTACAAATGTATGAAGCTCTGTATTTACCCTGGATGTGGGATGAGTTATGCAAGCAGTCATATGAACTATAGGCAGAGAATGATAAGAAACAAAAACATTTCTCATGCTCACATTGGATCATCTGGAGATCAGTCACAAGAAGTACAAGAATGGCAGTTACCATAGTAAGGCAAAATAAAATGTAGGGAAGATGTTCATCAAGAAGGACACCTTGGAATGACTAGTCAAGAATCGTACCCATGAAGTTTCACTTTATTCAAAGATGAGGCAGATATCAGAAATGGTGAACATAAGTGGGGACTGGTTTAACTGCATCAAATAGACCTCCCCAAGTTAGCCTGTAATGTCTATATTATTGATATGTTCCAGGTCCCAAAAGCAGAAGTGAAACATCATTTGTGTGAATAAGCATAGCATCTCTCAAGGCATATCACTAATTGAAAAGACCACAGGTTTAGCTGTGATCAAGTGTGTTACAACTGATGCATAACTGTTATGAAAACGAATGATTATTATTGTACTTCACAAATTCTGAACTCCCAAATGTTTCTACAGCGTATGCATTTTAACATAAGACATCAAAGGCTTGATTCACTCATCCACATATAAGCTTCTTATTCCATTTAAGATGCACAGACATACCTGAAACATCCACAAGGAATGATGCAGGACTTAAAGGAGATCTATGCATTGCTACAGTGTAAGCTGCAGACCATGGTGGACAGATTAGGGCATCTCAAATCCACAGATACCTATATGTACTCATAAAAACTCCAGAAATTCTTTAACCATAGATGTCAGAGGCACACCAGAGCACCCTTTCTCTGCATAAGGAAGAATTTGCTCAGGAAACACGTGGCACAAGAGAGCCCTAGGAAAAAAAAAAAAAGAAAGTCAACTATACAAGTGTACATAGGTACCTGAGACATAGAAAAAAGCCTAAATCAAAGAACAACGTATATCTGTGATTTTTGGCAAACAGCCTAGAGAAGTCAAAATGGACAAAGAACTGTAACAGTCACCAGGTGTTTGCCACAGCCCAGAAATACTGACCCCAGCAAGATTACTGCTGTCAGAAAAAAGGAGTGAAGATACATCACCTGGTTTACATTCTGGGACTTGAGCCAGTGAATGGACTTCTCAGACAAATGTATCATCTCAGTACTGAGCTTATAGGAAAACTTGTTTAAATGTTAGGATTTGGCTGATATCCCTGTTCTTCTTTTAAACTAGAGCTACAAGGTTGCTGTATGAAATAGCTGGAGTATTCCCCTGGTTAGCCATCCCAGCACAAGCCTGGTGCAGCACTTGTGGGTTTTAGGGGCCTGCTGTTTAATGAGGTTTTGGCTATTGCCCGAGTGAAGGACAGCATTACCTTGGTTCTCATGACATGACAAACAGGCACCAAAAGGATTCAAGAACAAGATGCTTCTGATCACCAGCATTTACCTGCCAAAGCTGAGCTCAAAGTCACAGGTAAGCTTTGATATTAATTTGGCAAATAGTTGGATTAAATTGAAGGCCTGTTTCCTACTGTCATTTCTTTGAGTTTTCCTTCCGCTTATGCTGTGGCCAATTCACACGTAAAACTATCTCCTGCTGCCACTGGCAGGCTTGGTCTGAGCTCTTCATTCCACAGGCTTCTTCCTCATGTTCTGTATCTAGGGCAGTCTCTGGCCATCCAAAGCAGGTTTTGTTACACCTGAAAGGTTCCAACTGAGCTGTGTTGAGCACTGTGATGCCTGCTGAAATGGAAGATGAACACATGTAGTCCCAGGGAAAGAGACCCTTCTTGTTCAGGAGGGCAGAGATCATTGTGACATGGGAATTTTTCCTGTGAGGCAGGGTATTAAAAATGCCCATGGCCCTTTGCAGATAAGAATGAAACTGTGCTAGCAGAGAGTTGCCATTTCAAAGTTGTTTTCGAATTACAGATGTAAAGAAAAAGCAACAAGTCCCACAAAATTACTATATTTGTTTTTTCTTCTCTTTTAACTTGCACACAGCTGAACCAAATTATATTATGTCCAGTAAAAGTCTTCTCCCATAAATGTGCTGGCTGTTTCCTTTCATATGAATTTTTTCCGTATGCTTTATGAACTTTTGAAAATGCAGGGAGAATAATTGCATTGTTGATAAAAATATAGCATAAGTTGTGGAGACTGCTACACTAACGAAGAAAGAAAGAAACTATTTTTTTAGAGTCAGAAAGCCTGGGGCAAATGAAAATCTTCTTGGAAACTTCAGTGGTAGTTTTGCTTGAGTGCAGATTATGGACTCATGAGCTCTGTGAGTGGACAGGCATGCCCATATAATTTTTACGACATGTGCATGTTATTTAATAGGATGATTGCACACAAAATTCCCAGGCTGGAAAATCATTGACCTAAATGGAACTGAAGTCCCAGCTTAGATCAAAATCCGTCCTTTGCTGCTTTGAAAAATGATCAAAAGCTTTGGTGGAAGTTTCCCTGTTTCTGTTGCGTACGTGTACAAGGTAAAAAGGATATTAACAGGGGTCTCTAAGCATCTCACCTGCTGTCTGGGATTTGAGGTCCAGGACAAACTACATTGTGCCTGTGTCTACAACCTCTTCAGGTGAAACTTAGGTAAGATGGGTGATTTTCTTTGTGTGGAAGAAGAGGAACATATGGATACAGAAAACTGGTAAGAGGCATGGCAGTCTTCCTAATGTTCCTCAATATATTTTTCGTAAGTAACAAATTCCCTTCTACTAAAAAAAAATAGTTGAACCAATTTAATAACATGTTCAATTGAAAAAAATTGTTAAGAGGAGGAAACCTTTTGGGTCCCAATTACTGTTAATTTGTAATCCGGTGAGGTCAAGTACCTGATTAAATATTTATATAGGAGAAAGGTCATAGTCTTTTGTGATCTTCTATGCCCTGTGTTAATTTTCCGTCAGATGCAATGAGTTCCTTTTGGAGAACACTTTATCAGAGAAAGTAAGCCTTGCTCTTGGCCTCTGACAAGGCAACTGTTGGGTTTTGATGTCAAGCAGCTGAAATCAATCTCTTGCAGTTAGGTACATTTTTAGCTCAAGTTTTTCCAAAGCAATTTAGTGATTTTAGGTTTCTCAGCATTTGAATGTTCATTTCAATGCCTTTGAAAGGCACTAGACTTTAAGGAAATGAAGAATATCTGACCTGTAAATTGGGACACTATAAAGAGGTCCCTGCTGGGCATGTGTGTGTCATATGGAAACCTTTTGAAATCACTAGTCACTTTTGAAAACCTTACACTCAAAGGACACAAAACTTTATTGGTTTTTTGTCTGTTGTAATTTGTTTTGTGGCTTAAACCCCACAAAAGAGGCATGCTGTATCAAGCTCAGGGGTGTCTGATGAGAAAATAAATATCTGGATGGAATTCAGGCAAAACCAAATGGAACCAGCAGAGATTTGCCAAGGTTTGCCAAGGTTTGCAGTTTTCCCCCTGTATCTATGGAGGGGCAAACCACTCTGTCTGCTCCTCCAGCTGAAGAGATGGGACAGATGGAGATCAGCCAAGGTCTCTCTCTAAAACACCTCCCTTCCTGTGGCACTGCATGGAGCAGAGCACTCACTGCAGTCAGGATGTGGTGCCTTGGACATCCTCTCAGGGTGAACCCAGCATCTTCTAGAGAGTGGTCAAGTGCCCCAGGTGTTCTGTGGGTGCACCTTGATGTGCGCATAGTCTTTACTGAAAATCTCTTTTGTCATTCTCATATGAAAATTAGTATATTTTCCTTCACACTTCCCCCCCTCGGCTGTGTGTTTATTCCTGTTTAGCTGGAAGTATTTTAACTCTTCTCTTTTATAGCATTTTAACTATATGTGTAACTTTTCATATGCTATACACATTAGAAATGTACATTGAATCTAAAGGATCTACACTAGACAAATATATTAGCTAATCTGGAAGCCACAGAAAACATTCAGGGTGCAGAAGGTTGTCAACAGTTCTAGTTTCTAGGGGTAGCTGATTTGCCATAACCAGTTATATCATGTATCATGCAAAAAATACCCCTGTAAGTATGAGACAATTATGGGGTTTTTTATTTATGATGCATCTTTTTAGCTGTGGGAAATCTTTATGGAGTAATTCACAAGTGCTGTTGGACCTGCTGTAATGCCATGCAGAATTCTGAATTAATATTATTGGAATGACCCAGCTGAGTAGAACTTGGACTGATAACTATGCTTTATTGTTATTTTTTCCCTTTGTAACCCATGATTGCTTACTGAGTGAATTAAATGTCTTTGGTCAGTGAACACTAAGTAGTACTGGGAGAAAGATATGACATCCACCTATTTGCAGTAATTTTTCCCTCGTTGATGAGATTGAAAGTGATACAGACAAAGTAGGTGGCTGTATCCTTAGCAGGGTAGTGTCCTTACTACACTGCCCTTTCATGAAGAATAATTGTAGAATCAACAGAACATTTGGCTGTCATAATTTTGGCTATACTTTTCCCTCATTTGTCAGGTTTGAAATGTGGGCTCTTGGGAGTAGAGGTTGTTGGTATTCCCTGTTTCTATAACATTGAGTGGAATGGAATGGTGACCCTGTTTGCCTACTAGTGGGTTGAGTTTTATAATCTGATATTATATAATAATATACTCAGTGGGCAGAATCAGGGACTTAAGAATGAGGCTATTTTAAATATGACTATTTTAATGTAGAGAGAAAATCCTTGTTGAAGAAATTGTATCATTTTTTTTCCCCCAGAATATGTAGAGTTGAAGGGCAGGAAATGATCATATCATCTAGGCTTTGTATTATCACAGACCCATACACATCCCAAATTACAGATATAAAATCCAAATAACTTGTGCTTCAGTGAAAGGATATCTTCATAATGGTGACCAGTCTTACATGGAAGAAGTCCAAAAATGTGAAAGAATACTACTATTTCAAGTGGAACAGAGTTCTAATACTTAACCACCCTCCTGCAGCATAAACTCCAAATACATTTATTCTGATCTGAAGCTTAAGCTTCCCACCCTTTGGGTTCTTGCTATACTTCTGTCTTAGTCTGAAAGACAGGTATCTGCTAAAAGAGA
>VZTT01046573.1:1096-18628 GCA_013400855.1 Buphagus erythrorhynchus | reverse complement strand
CGAGAGAAACTGTTAACTGAGCTGTTTGAGCTTCTGGGTGTAGTCCCGAATACTTAGCATAACAATGGGAAAAATTCCACAGAAAGAAAAGGGGAAAATTCAACCCCCAACAACTTCTCTCTTCTAGAATTTCTCACAGTATTTGCTACCTAAGAAGATATTTACTTACTGACATCATGTTACTTCTCAGTCTTGCTTCAAAAGAGTAAATATACTGAGCTCCAAGACAGTCTCATTGTAAAGCATTTTCTTTAGCTGTTGGGATGCTTTCTCCACATTTTCCATTTTTTCCATTTCCTTCTTAGAGAATGGACGCTACATGTGTTCACCATTGTCATAAATCCTCTCTTGTTCCTGCATTCCCTGCTTAAGCATCTAAGGGCTGTTCTTTTTTTTTGCCACTGTAAGACACTTTGAGTTCCCGTTGAGCCATACAGTGGAGTTTGTTTATTTTAATTTATCTGCAGACATTTCTGAATTTCAGAAATATTCTGTAGTTGCATGCTAAATTATGACCACAAAACTTCAGAGTAAGTGCCTGCTAGAATATTCTATGTATCTTAAGGGGTCTGAGACCTTTCACTACACTCCCAGCAGAAAGAGCTTGAACACTGGATATACAATGACATTTTTCCAAAATCTATCAAATCTGGGTATTAACACAGTGACAGACTTACTGCAGAGTGACACTAGCCAAATAATTTGACTCACCATGTTGTATTAGATTTTTGTGCATGTCAACAGTCTGTGCTGTGATGTGCCAAAACACTAAGAGAAACAGAGCTTTTCCAAAAATGACAATTTAAGCCCATTTTAATTCCGTTACTTCACTAAGTTTAAGGGTTGGCAGCTGAAAATCCAACTTACCCCCTCAATAAGACTGTTGTTTTCAGCCAAGGAATTTGCAGTATGTTTTAATGAGGTAAATTAATTACATAATAAAGAACTTGGTGACTTTCGAAGCCAAACTGCAGACTCCTTAAAAGACAGTCCATTTTCTAAAATAGAATATTACAGAGCACATTCCTACTCTTAAGTGCAAAAAATATCAGCCTGGATTCAGAATTATGGGCTGGTAAACTGCATTTTTCTACTGGTATTCTACCCCAAGTAAGGATTTCCTACTGTCATATTAAAATTCCTCCCTGGTAATTTTTTTAACTGGTGCAGTTAGGAAGAGAGAAATACTGTGCTTGCCCACTGTCTCATAACATCTGTGTTACTAGAATGGGATTAGGAGATCCAGGGAGTCCTCAGTCCAAGAGAACCCTAATCTTGAAGAAAGCTTAGGCTCTAAACTGCTGGGGACAGAGCTGTTTTGCTGATGTCCATAGAGTGCCATTCTTGCCCATGACAAAAAGCTCTCAGGTGCTCAAGTAATAAAACTGAAAAATATGCAAATAGTCTCCTTGAAGATCCAGTGCTTTGACGGATCAGGGCCACGACTCAGCAGATGAATGATGTTGGCTCACAGCAGCTGAACAAGCCCTATTGTTTTAGGAAGCTGTCATCTTGTGCTCCAAATTCTAATCCTTCATTAAAAATAGCCTCTAGCATATAATTGCAAAAATAGCCTTCCCCACTTGGGCTGACAGCAAATTGATGCCATGTTGCCTCTAGCTTCTGTAATAACTGGAGACAGCAGCTCAGAATGCCCTATATTCAGTCCTTTCACTTCAATATCCTGTTGACTCTGAAGCCTAATGATGACTGTCTCAGAGTTCATGCTATTATTTAACTGATGATCAAATATGCAAGAAACAAGAAGAAAAGTGATCAACAGGGGTTTGTGTCTTTAAAGCATCCAAAACCTAGAGTATGTGATTGTTATTTACCATGTGATCCTTTACCTCAAAACAGGCCAAGTGGCTTTCTTTTGAAGCATGGTGTATCTCCATGATAAGTTCTGTATTTCATTAAAAATATATATTTGCAACTATGGAGGACATTGAAACTTGTTCCTAAACAGTCCCATGTTTTAAATGTTCATAAGAAGGTAGCTCTGGGTAATTTTTAGTTTATTAAGTTAACAATAAAAAGAGATGCATGTTTGTTCAGAGTGTCTTGAGTTTGTATTCTAGTTCATCTTCTGACTGGAAATGTGCATAGAATGCTCATGTGAGCTGCTGATTTTTTCCCCATTCAATTTCTAGATGAAAGACTCATGAAATGAATTGAGTAAAAGAAATAAATTAATTAAAGAAAAAGTGTCCAAGACAAGACCAACTGTACTGAAACCACTTGAGAACATTTGGTTTTTTCAACATCTGGTCAAAAACATCTATGTTGTTGGTCTAAGAGCAAGTGTAGCATTCAGGAACAAAGGTATTAGAGATGCAGATGGACAATGTGTGTAAAGGGAAAACTTGAGAATCCAGCAGTTAAAATAATATCTTCCAAGGTAGCCCAGGTGATTAGAGGATGATCTTTTCCTGAGGCTCACTCTTAAATTTGTTGATTATGTGTCAATAAAGGGGACGTTTTGAAATCTGGATAAGACCTAATATGGTCTAAAGAAAATATTTTGATTTGGAACGCTGCAGATAAAGCCAGTTACTGTCCTGTACAAACCTTTTACCTATCAAAAATCTTTTGAACGGTGCACCAGTCCTTGTGAAAAACGCACTTTTATTCATAAAGAATATATGTGAGACTGTGAAATATTGTCATACAATATGAGAACAGATGGTACCTTCTGTGTTACAGATAGCAGAAAGTGGGGCCTAAAAAGACAACTGAATTAATGTTAGAGTTCTGTGAGAATATCTTCATGAACCACCTTAAGGGATTTATGAGAGGAGCCAACTGAGTATGAAACTCCTGTTTTTCTCTCTCCTGTGGAATCCTCCAGGTGTTTGTTAATTTGCTAATGACTTCCCAGAATGCAGTCTTCTGTGACACAGACAGCATCAGGGGTTGCATAAATCCTGCAATGTCATGGAATGACACATTCTGTGATAACTTCTGTAGACCAGAAAACCCCATTTAATTTCAAATGTAGGAAGAGGAAGAAAGTTTTGTGGTTTTGGTTGGTTTTTGTTTGTTCACTTGTTTTTTTTCAAGGTAAAAGTGCTTTTTGCTGAATACTTCTTGCCACTCAAAAAGCCTGGTCAATTGAGGCAAACAAAATATAATATGGGGATTAAGTCCATTTTTCTTTAATCTCTGCAGGGCTCTGTAGTATCCCATGATGCTATGAAGACTATTTCAGAATTTTCAAAATGTTTTGCATTTGCTCTAGTGGAAGTACAAGGAAAATTACCTGTGGATGCAAAGGAGATTAAACTAGCTATTACCAGAGAATTTGTTTGATGTGGTTTATAGTTTATTTTGCCAAAGCACTTTTGTAAAATACTAATATTCTTCTTTTCAGGTGGATTTTGAATTGCCCTATTTATAACAATGTGTTATTATTTTAGTTGTGAATATCTGTTCACCAGGGTGATAATAAACGTACGCTCTGCTTTCCTGCCTCTACAGAGCTGGAGGCGGGTTTTCACCTTGTCCTAGTTAGACCAGTCATTGATACAATGTAGAGGCAATCATTAAATACAGCTGTATACAGAGACCCTATGGTTTTAACTGTATCAGGCTTTTCTTGACCAAGTAAAGAAATGCCAGAGGAGCTTGCCTATATGCATAATGACACTCAGGAATCAGCTGCTCCCCTAAACATGTCTGACAAAGTAAGTATTAATTACCTAATTTGATGTACCTTGGTTGATCTGTTTATCAGACAGAAATTTTGTATATCACACGTGTCTTTTATTATTGCTGCATGTCATATTGAGGTGGGATTTGCCTCAATTTTTGAAGGCTTGTTTCAAAAGAACGTAGCTAAAGTTTGCAAGAGAATTATTTTTGTAATATTTTCCCAGAAGGCTGGCTTGTCAGCCTTATCAAGGCGCTTTATGCTCACTCTTATAATGTAATATTTAATACCTTTGTTTTTTGCATTTGGTTTCCTTGGTACCATTAGAGTAGGACATGAAAAAAAAGGCAGATACAAAAGTGTAAGTGTTGCTTTGGCAATTAATCTGCCAAACTATACACAACCAGCTGGATGACTGAAGAGTAAGGTCCTGATTCTGCAGGCACCTACCAGAGCACATCTACTTCATGTGGGCGATTCCACCCATGTATTCTCACTAAGAAGGAAACATTGTCCACTTTGTTGTATGGGGAAACATGACATGACAGACACGAGGTTTACTGCGGCAATTTCTTCCCTCGATTTAACACTATAAAGCATTTGAAGGGGTAGGGCTGAAATGCCAGGTGTGTATGGTAGAGTCAGCCAAACAATTGCAAATCCAGGGAGTCTGTTGTGTGGGCTTATTGCAGCCTTTAGCAGCCTGCTCAAGTACTTCAGAAACAATGTTTCATTTATGTGCCCACTTGGAGATGCTGAATTCTGTCCATATCCTTAGTTTTTGTATTGCTAAATGCAGCGCAGATTGCAAGGGAGCTTATCAGAACTGGTGTTACCAGAAGCTAAGAGAATGTAGTTCACACTCCCAAAATATAAGGACTTAGAATAGAATGTTGTTAGGTGTAGGGGTTTATGTCCTGGCTATTTTCAACTTTAGTGAGAGGTTCTCATCCTGAATTTGCAGATAGTGAATTTAGATTTCTACCTCTGGTAACACTAAAATGCAGGGCTTGCCTCTTCCTGCTCATTCCCATTGGCAGTCCATTGGAGCTTCACTGGGTCTCAGCTGCATCCTTCATAAATTGGGAAGTATGCTTCACTTGGATCTTTTCAAACTCCTTCATTTTTCCTTCTTCTGAAACTTTTGAATCTAACCCAGTAGTGCAGTCCAAAAAAAGGCATTACAGTCCTATTTCTACCTCCTATTTTATATATTTACTCTCTGTCTTATTAGTCCTTTATTTCTTCAGTTCTCCATGGGGAAGTATAGGGGACTCCTCTTTCATTTTTCTAACCTCATTTTTATTCTTTGGTCCTTATCCACTACAATGATCATCTCTATGAGAAGGAACATCCTTTGAGTAAAAAAAAAAAGGAGACAGGCCTTTAAAATGAAACAGTCCTTGCTAAAAGAAAGTGTGAGATGACAGCCATTTTCAGATACAGTCCTTGAAGGGAAGCCAGGCACTCTGTGTAGATTTCAAAGCCCTTTGTTGCCAGAGAATATTATTTTACATTTGTGAATGTCAGTCCTCTTAGTAGCAGTAGCATTCTGCATCAAATATGAACAGTATTTTGAAATGCCCTTCATTTCTGTTAAATTAGCATAGATTTGTTACTATGAATGAGAATGGTCATCCAGTGCACAATCTTTCCATGATTTTAATTACTACCATCTTTTCTGAGTCCAGTTGACAGGTCCTACAGAATTTTATCCAGAAAAATCTTGTGCAAGGTGCGCCTGGATTTAGGTTTACTTTCTCAGACTTTTCTGTCATTCTCAACCTCAAGAAGCAACTGAACCATTACTGAATTTGTTATGAGTGTGAGAAGTGATACTTAGCACACATTGGGTGGTATGACAAACTCAAAAAGGCTCAAATATCCAGTGACAGTCCCAAAAACAAATAGAAAACTAGCATTTTATCTTAAGCTCCTGTGAAAGAAAATAGTGATAAGTATCTGCCTGAAATACATAAGAACTGCTTGTGTTTTTCTTCTCTTACAGAAATGTTCTTGGATTTCTTCTTTGTTTTTTAAACAAAGCAAGTGAGACCATGTATACAAGGAGATTTTTTCACTCAGTAGACTTTGTCATTTAAGTCTCACGAATTGCATGCCCTCATTAGCCACATTCTCAGAGTCACTAGACACCTGAAAACTCCAGTGTTCAAGGTACAGATTATTAATCAGCCCTGAAAATTGAGTTGCAAGGAGTAGAAATTTTTTTTTCTTACCAGCATTTGTTTCACTAAGCAGTGTTTCTGGCCATATATGCTCTGCACAGGGAAACTTTTGTAGTGTTTGCAATATTGTTTCAGAAATGGTTTCATGATTTGTGGCTTCCAGAAAAACATATTCCAATAAAACAGCTTTGACACTTGCTTCACCTGGTTACTCAAAATATTAACATCTCTGTTGAGTGAAGGTATGGCAAGCACATTGAGGACATAGTAATCTTGGGCACTTCCTCTTTCATCACAGACAACTGACACAGAAATTGTTCCAGCTAATTTCTTTTTTCCCCCGGCAACATGGTAATCAAAGACTTTAGGGAGATACTCAGTACGCAACCACTGAGATGTTGGCATGACCCCAGGAGATTTTAGGTTTGCTTCAAGGTAGTAGTACAGACTTGGGCTATCAAGATCACTGAGTGCCACATTAACACATGTAAATGTTCCCACCATATAAAAAAAAAAAAAGAAAAAAAAAAAAGAAAAAAAAAAGAGAGATTCATGGAATTGTTCAGGTTCTAAACAGTTATTTATTTTCCTGTTGGGAACAAAATCAGGCCCTCCCCTTGTGATGCACCCCACAGCTCTGAGACAGCTGATGGTGGGCAGCCTTTCCTCCAGGACACCAGAGCTGGCACACACTGCGGGTAAAGCACTGCCACCAGAAACATTAAATGACATTTCTGTAGGGAAAACACAGAAACCACCTGGAAATGTTTCTAAATCTTGTGCCTATTTTTGTCTGCCTTAGCTCAGCATGTAAAGTGGTTTCAGGATTTCTCCAGTACCTGCCCATCCTGAGGGCACCCAACCCTTTTGGAATTAGGGCAACAGAAAAGTCAAGAGCTCCTCCAGTTTGCCTCTCTTTCCACCTGACAGAAGAGTACTTTGGGGGTGTTACACACCCCACTGTTTAGAGGCATGGGGTGTTTCTCCTTCCTAAAGTCAACGACTCTTTCTTGTACCCCTCACACCCACCCTGGGTGTGGCACTCACTCAGGTTGTGGTGACATGGAGTGCTTTTTGCCTAGAGGAGGAAAGAGCTCTGGGGAAGGATCAGCATAGCTTATCTTCAAGAGTTTCAGCCCTCCTCCCTTATGTGATAACTGGGGATTTTCCTCACTGTTCCCCAGGTTTGGGAAGAGGTGATGGAACCCAAGGGCAGTCTAAGTTCTGCCTGGACAGAGCTCCCCAGGGAGGTGTGGGGAGAGCTGGGCCCATGGAGAACTGTGTTGGTGGCTTCTGGCATCTTCCTGACAGTGTCACCTGCCTGGGTTGGTAAAATACAAGAAAAAAGAGCTTATAAGGGGGAAAATACTGGGCACAATGTTGCAATGGGGCAGCACTGGGAAGTATACAGGAGTCCTGATGATTTTGGAAAGCATCATCTCCTGGAACAGCACCTGGCCATCCCCCTCAGGGACCCATGGTGACACCAGGGCACGCAGTGACCAGTGGCTGAAGGGGGAATGGTGATGAAAGTGGAAGGATGGGACACAAGTGGTGCAGAATGCCAGAGCCCTCACATGCTCCTTGGCTGTCCAGTTAAGTCTTTGGTTAGGACCACACGGATAATGCAAGTGTTAGAGTGTTAGGTAGGTGAAGGTGAACACTTACAGATTTTCTTAGGATTTAAGGATTAGTTAAATATGCCCCTCAAAAAAAAAGAAAAAAAAAAAAAAGGAAAAGTTTTCTCACTTTTTTGATATAGTACTTCTGTTATCATGATATTAATAATTTCGAGGACACTGTGGAAGACTGTACTAAGCTGTTGCCGTGTCAATTACACAGAGCTATATTTTTGTGCTCATTATTATTCTTGGATGTCTCTAATTTACATCTAAATGTACTGACTAATTTTGATTCAATCATGTCAAAAATGATAGGTCATGTGTGGGAGGAGATGACAGCCCTACCATCAGGAATTGCCAGAATGTGAATTCCTCGGGGCAATGATTTAATGCCCAAGTCAAGCAGTGCTGTCAGAATTGGAGGCCAAATTATGACACATTATGCTGTACTATGGACTTGCACATACAATGCATATGAAAAAAGTGACTGAGATTGGAGTTATTAAACTATGCTTTAACTGCTGCTACATTTTCCTTCTCACTCTCACTGTCTCTCCCTCCTGCTGTCTTTTTTTCCCATGCTCACTGCATTTGTTCAGAGGTACTAATAATGGTACAGAAATCTCTTCTGTAACAACCAACAACCCAAACCATCCTGAACAGCAGCCTGTGATTAAAGTGGGTGATAAAATAATGGCACTTGATGTATATTTCTGCTTAGACTTTCTTTAAATCATTTACACTCTTTTAGCAAGCTACATGTCAGGTAGATGTTCTGTGGAAGGGCAGGGCCCATTTGTTCCATTGTGCCTTTTTCCCAGGACATGATTTTTTTAAAAGGAATCCACTGTCTGGATAAACCTGCTGAATAACCTTCAGCAGCTCTTGAGCCATCCATGGGAGCTGATTTGCATGTTGGATAACTCATCCTAATTATTTCTTCCTATTTGCCTTTTTTTTAGCTTAAGGGGATTTAGCTGTCAGAAGTGAAGTGGCCCTTTTTTGTTTGGTTGGTTTTTTTGGAAATATTTGCTTTACTATCTCACCTTTTAATAGTGGTGGAGAAGGTACAGAGCTGTTTACCATGAACACTGTATGGGTAGTTAGTTGCATATTCTTGTGCAATCAGTGTTGTGATTAACACTTTAAAATTCTTGGCTAGAGTCACTGTGAAGATGTTGAATTTGATCTTGTATTTTCATATCAATATTATATGTTCATTTATTGTGATCTTAAAATAATGCAATAAGATACTGTGATATAATAGCTGAGACAAAGTAATTGTGTTTTTTCAACTATATAGACTGAATTGTAAAAAAAACCCATACCTTGAGGTTTCAAGTACTTGTGTGAGAAGTTGTGGTAATTGATTTTATTGGCACAGGAGTGAAAAATTTTAATGGTGCACATCTAACTTTTGAAATGTTTAAATGAAATCCATTATCTTTTTTTGAGGTATTGGAGATGAACAAAAAGGAAATAGTTTTGTGTTTTCATAAATACAGCATTCAAAGCATTGCTTGAGAAGTAAACTCTAGGAAAAACAGCTGACACTTAAGCCTATAAGCTGAGAATGGACAGTGTGAGGAAAGGCCATTGCTGAATTTGGAAAATATTAGTTTGATTGTCAGCAGGTTTGGATTGTTTGGATGAAGTGCAGTGACATTTTCAGAGAAGATTTGGAATCCTTGTTGGGAGTTGAATTTTTCCCTTTTCTTTCTGTGGAATTTTTCCCATTATGCTAAGTATCTGGGGCTACACCCNGCTGCCTTCCCTGGCTGTGGGATCCCACAACCTCCCTGCTCGGACACTCTCTCTCTCTCCTGCATCTCCTGCCAACCTCAGACATCCTTTTGGAGCATTGGGATCCTTGAGCATCATCTCCCCTCCCCCCTTCCCATCCGGGACACAGACGCCATTCCCCGCAGCGCCCCTCCAGCCACGTGGGATCACCGAGAGCTGGCAGGCAGCATCAGAGGGGTAAGGGCACCACAGAGGAAAGGTGTCCACAACAGAACTGTTTACTGGGTTTTCTGCTCTGTTGTTGTTTATCTCGCAGTTATTGTTGTTGTGTTTTGTTTCCCTCGTTACACATATATACATATATATAGATCAGTAAAGAACTGTTATTCCTACCCCCATATCTTCACCTGAGAGCCCTTGAATTTCAAAATCATGGTAAAGTAAAGGGAGGAGGAGGGTTTATACTCTCCTTTTCAAAAAGAGGCCCCTATCTCTTTTAGCAAATACCTCTCTCTCAAACCAAGATAATCCTGTTTATAAACCCTTAGGCTTAATGTTCACAGATCCCCAGATCCTGAGGAATAACTCTTCCCAAGCAGATCTGCCTTGCTGCAGGTATGTGATTTGTGTTGTTCTTTCGTTACGTCCCTGGGAACATTATAATCAACTGTTCTCAATTTCTCAGTCAGGCTGAGGTTGAATGCCAGCCTGGAAACTGTCTCCATGTCTCATGTAGCTGTGGCCACTCATAACTTCAAGTACCCAACCATGTCCTTAAAGTGCAAGATGTTTCCAAACGGTTTTTGTAGTCTGTGTGCCATCCTAACAACTGTTCTTGATCTCCTTTGTGGTCATAGGAAAAAAAGACACCAGGATGGATGGACTGCATGGGTCAGATCTGCCAGCTGGATTGATGAATCCAGTTTACATTATTGCAATGCAAGTGACAATTTTTGTTGCTCTAGGAGGAGAGACTGTTACCTCTCATGGAGGTGAGATGAGTGCCTGAAGTCTTAAACAGCAGAGAAAGGTCCCTTCATCTTCTGGGAGAGTTCTCAGATAGTTGGGTTGGTTCCCAAAGTCTCAGGATTTTTTATGTGGTTATTGATGTCTGTGCCAAAGCCGCAGTGCTGGATGCTCCAAACAGTGGTACAGACAGCAGCAGAAATGAAAAATTCAATCCAATCAAGTTCCTATTTCCCAGGGGGTCACATTGGGGAAAGAGGAGAAGAATTTTTCAGGATTTGGAAGGAAATCAGTGAGAGGTTGTATGGGCTGGATCAGATGTTGGGATTGTGAGAGGCAACAGGGACAGTCTAGAGATCTGATTTTACTTCTGCAGGCACGCAACTGAAATTCCTCCTTGCACTGACATGGTATAGAAATGATCTGCAGCCAAGTGGATTTCATACTTCAGTCTGCATTTCCCTGAATGTGGAGAGTTCCTACCCCTGATAATTAAACTTCAAAGCTAACACTCTATTAAATGAATAGAGCTATTATTTCAGTCTGTTTGGCCACAGTTAGTTGACATTGTGAAGGCATTAAAGGGGCCTATAAACTTCACTGTTTTCAAACAAAAGCAGTGTTTCAGAAAATATAGCAAAATCATCAGGAATATCTTAATCTCATTATGTCTGCTGATTTTTCTGTGTGCCTGAATGTCTCTTTTCTTTGCTTAGGAAAACATGTACTGAGCTAGTTTTCCTGACTTCTGCTTGCCATGAGCTTCCTGAAAAGCTAGGACAAACAGACTCATTCCAGTTGCAGAGGGAAAACGAACAGCTGACAGGGACCATACCTGTAAAGACAGAAAGCCATAGCTCAGTAAGCTTTCTTGCCACTTTTGTGGTACCTGAAAAAAACATGTTATTATATCAGACCCGTGTAAATTTGCATAATTTTATACAAAACTATTTTTGGATATCTGTTTGTGATCCTATCTAAAAAGTGCAATTCCTTTCTTTGGATTTCTGAGCTCTGGAGACCACTGAAATGTTGCATATGGAACTGTGTCAAGTGTCTGTCATTCCATTTTTGCCAATTAGCCTAATTCCATTAGTTACTGATTTTCCTGGAAATTTTATGTTTTTTCCAAACAAAGTTTGCTCTATTTCACAAAAAGTGAGACTCCTTAAGTAAGCTGGTCACTGGTTTATCTAACAGTCTTGTTTTCTCAAGAGTAGGGTAGAGGTAGAGGAAGAGCCAGAATAAGCCCTGAGATGCTGCTTGAATAGCTTGCAGCTTTATTAACACATCTGGGAACTATCCAGGAATAACTTGTACAAAACAGATCATTCTTCCTTCCATAATCCACTCCACCTGTTGGAGGATTGCCATCAAGATGACTGACCAGTGTGGCCATTCTGGCATGTTTTCCAATATTATTTTCCATGTGGTCAATAGACATGTGGACAGATGATCAGACATAACCTCATTCAGCAGCTTCTTTGGACCTACAATCCCTCTATCCCTTTGCTGTTCTCTGTTTGCCAGCCTGCTAGATCTGTTATCTCCCTGCTCCACACTGGGCCCTTTACAAGTTCTAAAACACTGAACATTATTTTCCAAGCTCTTTTCTGTGTTTCTGAACTGCTGAACTGACTTTCCTCAACTTTTCCCATCTGTAATTCCATACCAGTGACTTCCTGGCCAAATGGAAAGGGAGGGAAGAAATTTTTCCTCGTCAGGAAGAATGTGGCTTCAAGTGAATATGCCTTTCCTAAGCCTTGTTTTTTTAAAAACACTGTAGGCTAGGACCAACTCGTATCTCTTTCCTTTCCCCATCTACATATCTGTGAATTTGTTTTGTGCAAAATCAGAAGATGGGTGGAGTATCTATGCCAAATACAAATAGTTGCATCTCATTGTCTTCTCCCTTCTTTTCAGTCTTACTGGGTTGACCTCGCTGGGCTGGCACAGAACTATATTTCAGTTGTGTGTCAATATAAAATGGTCTCTGATTTACTCACAGCCTCAGGCATGAGCATAATTGATTTCTTCCAATTTAGGTACTTTAAAGTCCAGGTAGTCTGTATTAGTGACTGACCCCTTCTCCATAGCCAACTGAGAGAGAGACACACACATTCAGAGGGAAAATCCCACATTCTTGGTGACATATTTGCCTGACACACCTTTTATTCTTGATGTACAGTGGGCCAAACTGGCTAGATACAGGTTGAGTAGCACTGATTCACTCTGAGCAGTACTTGTGACAGAATTAAAAAAACCTGACCTTAACTGCATTTTTCCTTAGGGAAATTTTTCTTTCTGCCAGCTGGACCAGCATAGCACATATTGACTAAACATCTCTGCAAGACTACATATATTAAAAATATCTGTGAACAACAGACATTGAGAGGTGCTTAGAAAGCCATCCCATGCTGAATAAAAAAAGGACTTTTCAGACGTATTTGTCCTGTCCTTTTCCTTTCCTGCAATTCCTGTGCAATACAATAGCAATAATTCTTAGCAACAGAATAACTTTTTCAGCTACAGAGATACAAATCTTACCATTTTTTGTGAATTTGACAAGCTATTTTTTTTGCCAAACGTAGCTTGAACTTGCAGAAGTTCTGTAACTTGATCCATAGGTACATTTTCAGTCACATTATTCACAGAACCAATACCGACTGTCCAGGGAAGACTTTCTCTTAGCATCCCCAGTCATGTTTTCTCTCCCAATACAGCTTACCAGCCACTGATACAAGCCACTTCTTTCCATGTTAGCAACTAACCCACAATGCCCCTTGCTGAAAGACAGGGGAAGAGCAGGAAGTAGAGTTTGGCAGAGGGGTCAGAGCTGTCTTTGTGTTCTTCTCATAGTGTGGGAAGTCTCTAAGGAGGGAGGTGAATCTCGAGAAAAGGAAGTCTAACCCTCAAAAATGAGAAGTAATACCAGCCAACAGAAAAGCTGTGCTTGGATGTGGGAGTAGAAGAATGGTGGGGAAGCCAGGCACTGATGGAATAGGATGTTTGTAAAATATTTTGCACAGAAAGAGCAGCTCTTAGGAAAAGACTTGGAGATAATGAATTGCCTGCTGGTGGAAAAAGGGTGTAGAAGGACAGCACATCAAACTCCCTCGCAGAGAACAGGTTCAATTTGCATTTGGTACTCTTCTTCTTACTCATTTCCCACCTGTGATGTGGGAAATCTCTCTTCACTGGTGTATAAAAATATTCCAAATGAAAGCTCATAATGAGCAAAGGGGAAAAAATGCAGATGCACTAATTAAATTGAATGGTCCAGCTACAATCTAGTACTGGTGCTTCTGAAGATTAGAATAGAAAAAATATTTCTTCAAAGTTATGTATTTCTATACAGAAATCTTCCCTGTTTGTTATTATGGTAAGACATGTTTATTATTCAGATTCCAACAATGCTGTTTTCCAGATGTGATTTCACTAGTTGCTCCAAGCTATTAAACTCTCAGTGCCCTCAGACTTGACACATATTTGACATATAAACAACATTACACAAATAAAATAAAAATTCCTTAGAAAACTGATCCAATAACATTGGAGTGATAAACTTTTAATGTTAGTTAAGGATAATATGAATTACCAACAGCAAAGACTAGGAAACTGTGTTAACAGGAGAATGCCTGTGGTGTAAAAAAACACAAACAAGCAGAGCAAACAAAATACTGTGGCTGGAATTTGATTTGGAGAACAGCTCTGGTGAGTTACTGTATATAAGGCTTTGCACAAGTGTGTGTTTTCATGTGGGCAATGGTCACATCATCTTGTTTTGAAAAATGAGTAATTGAAGAAAGGCTTTCAAAATAGCTGGTACGATGTACTGGATTAGGGTGGACTCCATTGGTTTCAATCATAAATATGAGTTGAGATTGCTGAGGGCTTCCTTTGTATGGCTCACACAGGGAGAATGGGGAACTGATTTAGCACTTTCTGCTTTCTTTCTTCCTGTTCTGCTTACACCTTCGTTTGAAATGAGTAATGCTTTTGTTTCTTCTGCCTGACTTTGCTGAATGATTTGCATTCAGGAAAAATGGTTCCCTGTGGAAATAACAGTTATTAATTTTGAGTACCAAGGCTAAAATAGCCTTGATACCATCATGATAAAGAATAGTGTGGTTAGAATCACTGTGGTATAACATTTACTATGACTTTTTTGAATGTTAATTTGGTCTCTTAATTTGACCTCCTGTTAGGCACTTTATGAAACGAAGATAAAAATGGAAAGGATAATACATTAATGCTTAATCCACTTAATGAAATAGGATTTCCTTTGTGATTCCGTATAAATTAGCGTAAAACTTAGACTATTTTACCTGACATAAAAATAGAGATTAAATTAATTCTCAACTGTAAATCCTTATGGTTAATTTTGTAGTGGTCACTTTACCCTTGTGGATTGCTGCATTTTACTATTGATCAGGAGACTCAGATTGTAGTTTTACTTTGTGTTGTTTTCTTCATACACCAGTTGTTTCTCTCCTGCATCTGATACCCTACAGATGTGAAGAATGTTGTGGATTAATATATACCAAGGGGAAGGTTAATAACAGTACATTCTGCATACAGGATTGTTTTGAGATGGGCTGTATATTTCACTTCTTTTCTTTTCCTAAATCATGGCAAGTGTTGAAGAAATGGAGGGAAAATAGAGGGTTTGTGATTCTTTTGCTTTGAACCCCACAGGGAATAAATAATTTGCACCTAAGCATCTTTAAGTTTTCATGGCTTGCTGTAAGACATCCAGGTTTGAAGATTGTGCCCTGTGGGTATTAGCTATTGCCCCCTGAAATTAATCTGTCTGTGGTGCATGTATGATTACTGATGTGGGAAGTGACACATTGTGGATTGAACCAGTGATGTCAAAAGCATGAATGGCTTTGGTTTGAGCTAAACCTGCCTCACCCTGGATGGTCATTGTTTCTGTAGAGCCTGCATACAGGAAACACCAGTAGCACATGCATTACTGGGTCTTCATGTTAGAGGGCCTGTAGAACCATTAATCTGTGTTAATTTCCCTTGTCAAATCTGTGCATTTCAGACCAAAACTAGAAGACAGGAAATTGATTATCAGGGCACATTGTTTATGGAAGTTGTTTATGGAACAGGCACATTATTTAAAAGAAATGAAACATACTTGACCATATCTGTTTGACTGCAGTATTACGTGTGTTTTGCTGATGAGTTCATGAGGACTTGGTGGAGTTAATTACACCTCGAGCTGATTAAGTTTTCTCCAATGTTTTGCAGTCTTGCAGCCTCTGTGGAAACACTGGAATTACTCTTCATTTGCAGGTGTGTGAGATGAGAATCTGTTCACTCCACCACCACTGGCTACAGGCAGCTACATTGAACATAATCGTGCTCTCCCCTTTTGCTGGTGGATTTAATGTGTACCAATTCTGTATATGGTTTTGGTTGAGTAATAAATTCCCAGTTATTTAGTACAGTGTTCTGCCTCTTCATTTACATCAGCAGGACTTTTCCATTAATGTACAACCTTGTATTCAGTTGGGACCAAGTGATATTCCATGTGTACTGATTTTAGTCTATTAAAATATTACACATTTTGTATTTTAAAAGTAATCACAGGAAATTCAATTCTTTCTTTCTTTGAATTTCATTATTCCAATATCAGAAACCATATGTGGGTTTCTACTCTGTTGTTTATTGTAACATGTGGCTGAAAAATAATATAAAATTGGAACTTAATTGGACTAAATGCTTGGCAGACAAGCTGCATCTGATTTAAAGAAAACCCAAACATCTTCCTTTCTGAAGACTGTGAGGCCTTAAGAGTGGTAAATTGAGAAGGATTTAAAGCAAGTTATTGAGCTGGTTGCGTAAGAGAGCCTATCAACTATGAGGTTTGAGGCCTGATTCTGATGTTACTTGCCTTGGTAAAAATAAATCAGTAGCTCCACTGCAGCCAATAGCATTAAAACAGTATAAAGTCCATTAATGTCAGATCAAGCTCTGGTCAGTTATATGGAATTTAAAGTACTGTAGCCCAAGATCTGCACACTCTGCCTTTTGAAGTGTAATGGCTCAGTGCGCCAGGACCCAACAGCTTTATATGCTCTGCTGGTAAAAATCTGCTTCTGGCTTTTAAATTCAGAGGTCGTCTAGGCCCTGATTTATTAAGGTATTAGAGTAATGTAAAAGGAAGGAAAAAAAGGGAATAAGTACTTTTAAAGTGTATTTTCTACTGTTTGAAGTATTGTGTAAATTAAATGTGATTTTCCTTAACCTGGAACCTCATTTAGCCCAGTCAAATATCAGACCAATAGGAATCCTTAGCTAGAATGGCAAATTTAAATGCTCTCCCTCTCTGTATAATCCACATTTTTCTTTAACACTGAGTCATTCAGTGCAGCAAGCATTGAAACAGAAGTGTGGCTGGGGCAAGAGCTAGACAGGTTGTTTCACTTAAGCAACATTTATGCCTTGTTTTCCGTCATGGCAGAGCATTCCCAGGCCTGCCTTAGTGTTTCTCTGTGCTCCTGGCATTCAGGGTAAATATCCTAAAGCTGCTTAAAATTAAAAAGTGAAAGTAGTTAGTGCTTGTATATGGTAATTCCCATCTGTGGAATTCAGACACGCTATTGTGAGGGAGAAGATGAGGCGTGGAAAAATTAAATGTTCTGCATATGATGAAATAGTAAGTTGGTAGCAGAGCCTGGAAAAAGGAAATTGGATCTTCAGATTGCCAGCCCATTTCCTCCACAGCATGGACTCTGGGAATGGGCATTAATACCAACATTTGTATTTCCATGTCAGGTTTTTTTCCCAATGAATATTTATCTACATATGGTTGGGGGAGGAGAATAAGTGTAACCCTCATCTTCCCCAGGGTACTGCCTTTAACCATTCATGGGTACATTACAGAGGAAGATGGAAGATTTGTGTGTCAGTAAGTTAATGGATTTCTTTATCACCCACTTGGGTTTCAACCTATTCCACTCAAAACTGATCATTTGCAACAAATATGCCAACACTGAAAGCTGTAAATTCTGAATGTTAATTCTGTGAGTGGTGGTCCAAACTGAGAACAAGGAATTAAATGGTAAATGACCGAGCAGAAGAGAACAAAAAATCTGTTTGTGACTGGATTCAGGTCTAAAGAAAGATGCATTGCTGTCTGTTCTGTGACTCCAAGGATAGAGTATATTTCTAAACCTTTTCCTCTTGTTTGCTACGAGGTATTTAGATTGTACCAATTGTATTTTTTGAAAGCAAAAGACAAGCAAGCAATTTTTTTTTTCTGGTGTGTAAGAGAAACAAAGAGAAACTTATACATAGAAACTTTTGGGGGGATCCAGACCCAGTAAAGCAATCTTCTTTCCACTGA